>JABSTB010000527.1:0-55869 GCA_013756995.1 Neonectria neomacrospora | reverse complement strand
GCATCGCCCAGAGGCCAAGCGGCATTTTGCATGAGATTAAGTTCAAAGCTCCGAGCGAGTGATGGGGCTGCTGAGACAAATCATGCACCTACGCGTAAACTCATGGCGGTCAAGTGGGCGGTTTGTGTGTGCACCGGGAAGCCACCTTCAGGAATCCGTCTCTATCAAGACACATATCCTGCCAAGTCATCCTCGGATAAAAGTAACCTATCACGTATGCATGAGAACTGAGATAATCCACGGTTGCTAGCAGAAGCCCGCTTCCAAGTGATGACCGTGCTTTAGACTTCTGAATCCCTTGGCTCATCGGTGCCCAGAGTTTGTCAAGCTATCTGCTTGTGCGACAAATGTGCAACCATCCATGACACGTTGCCTAGTCTGAGGTGTTGTTGCTTTTCTTTTGCCTGCATCTTCCCCAGTGGCCTAACCCAAGGAGGCCGTGATGAATCACCTCAATCCCTTGAGTCGCGTGATAGTGCCTTTGCATCCTCAACTGCCCATCTTCATCTTGGCTCGACCCTTGACTTATTTTCGGACTTTAAAAGATTTTCGAGAAATTATTGCCTCTTGTGCTAATTCTATTTAAACCTATCGTGTTCTGGAGGGCTGACTCTGAAGTCTTTATGGAAGCACCTGCTAATGCGCTTAGCCGAACTGTTCGAAATCTACCAATCAACTAGACTCTCGGGCATACCCCGTTGTTATTCACAACAGGCTCAGCTTTCTATTCAACATGATTGTTTTCCATGTCAACTGAGCTACCACCGTTGTTTTCCTTCTTGTTGCTAGCTGTGATGGGCTCGTGTTCCTTAACGTCACCGTTCTCGTCAATTATATACCGCTTGAGTTTCCTTCCCGAATCGGCTGGGCTACTCTGGCTGCGTCTGCTGTTGTTTATTACCGGCGAATCGACTGGGCTACTCTGGCTGTGTCTGCTTTTGGTCATGACCGGCATGGTTATGTCTTCAATGACTGGGCCATGCTCATGATTGTCATTGTCGTTGTCATCTTCTTCATCGCCCTGTTCGGAGATAGGCCTCGAGTAAGATTCCGATTCATCAAAACGATACAGATATATACCCCGCTCGTGCTTGGTTGTTGCCAGGGCTGCAAGGATCTTATACTGAGTCGCTTGAGAAGATCCGTCGTCTTTGTACTCGCCTCCGACAAGGATGTCTCAGCGTAGTTCCTGCTTGTCCGAAGGAGTCTCGACTAGCAGATACCAGAATAGCAGCAAGTCGCGATATTCACGCTGATTGCCAGTTGAAAGATACAGGTCTCCCAGTTGGCTTGCGATCTTGCAAGGATCGTCAGCACCATGAAATATCAGTTGCTGAAGGCATCCCGCTTGTATTCCGACATCCCCGAGCTCTTCGGCTGTTTTGAGTACCAACCTGATGGTCTCGGTTTGGCGGTTGTTGACAATTTTGTAGGTTGAATGCCATGCAATGACTTCATCCCCCCCGGGGCGGTAAGTTGGAAGAGAGTAGCTCGGAAAGACGGCAGCAGGAACACGTAAGCTGCTACCCTCCACCCACCTCTCCTTGGTGACCCCGTCAGCCCATCGATGCCCATCACAGAAGCTCTCGTACAGTACTTCTGCCATAAGAAACCGAAGGTACGGGCGGGATTTGAGATTGTGAGCAGCATTGGCCAGGAGAGCTTTCGCATAGCCTCGAGCAGAATCCAAGCAGTCCTTAATCACTTCTTTCTGACCATTGGAACCCATGAACAGTAGGGAGAGCACGGTAAATATCTCCAGCAGTCCGAAGCATGTAGACTCATCGGATTCCATGACCAAGGCTTCTGCAGCTTTTTGGATCTCGAAATGAAGGCGAGAGTCAACGAAAGCAGGCCCCAATGTTTGCAGGACATCTATTGCTTCCCATAGCCTCTTTTCCGAGAGCAGGAGCTGAGGGAGGGGTTTTAAGCCATCATACATGTCCCATACGCTGTTGAATCTGTCACCTTCAAAGACGTAGAGTAGACATTGTAGCTTTTTGTGACATTGCGAGTCAGCTCAACGTGTGATATGCACGGGGGACGTTACGAAATACATACTTCAGTAGAGCCCAGATGGGATAGATCTTCCTTCAACAGTATCTCTTCCACGTCCAGAAGACTGCATTCTTTGACGCCTCCAAAAGCTAGATCACTGAAGTCTGAGGCCTTCCGGAGCAGCGCTCTCCAACTTGTCTGAGCCGGATCTTTAGAAGGAGCTGGAGGGAATCTCTGAGCGAGCTCGTCAAGCTCTGAGAAGCGTTTCCCGTCGAGTAGAAGCTGCCCATACTGCACAATTACATATGCATGATGCAAGGATCTTTTGAAGTGCTGACCAAATTGGTCAAAAGCGACCTTGAATTCTCCAAGCCTTCTGAGTCGCGCAAGCTCCTCCAGGGACTCCTCCAGGTTGTCCGTTACATCCATTGACAAGTGAACAGTCACATCTTGAGGGACAAGGGGTTTAACAGAGAGAGTTACAGCCTGGTTCTGAACGTCTCGATTCTTTTATTTGATCAACTTGTGATTGCCCAGTGATGCCTTTTGGTACTCACCTCGTAATGAAAATTGTCAGGTTTGTACCATCGTACATCGTCTTCTCGAACGTTCTGTTGCCGCTCTCTCTTTCCGTATGTCTTTTCCCCCATAAGCCGATGCATGTAATAATCCGCAGCTGTATCCCTGGAAAACCCTGGCTTGCCTGATCCAGTCATGCCAGTGTCTGCGTGACGTTCAGACTGTTCCCAATGGGCGCTATGTGGGTTATGAGCAGGTCCGGGCCGAGATGATGATGGTTTGCTTTCATACACCCTGTACCCCCCGTCATGTTCATACTCCTCACGTTCTCCGTGAACTCCTCGCTCCATATATTGACGTGTTTCCATTTTTGGAGAAAGTTCTGGAAGTTCCCTGCGCTCAAGCTGGCGTTGCCTTTGGTAGTCCCTCAAGTATTCTCTATCCAGGAAGTCAAGTCTGCGAGGCCCGAGTTCATGTCGTGATGGCACGCTCTCCATAGGTATTTGCCTCGTGGGAAGCCGATCCCGTGACTCCCTGGAGCGATCGCGCTCTCTGAGCTGAGTGGTGGGAGTCACTGTAGGTGTCTGTAAAGGTCCTTCTTCCGGGATAGATTCCATGGCTGCGTGTTGAAAGTATCAAAAGACCAAAGTGCGAGTGTGTTGTCGTGGATCAAATCCCTCAGATCGCAAGACAAGCCAAGGCTTTTGTGAGGAACAGGCAGGCAACGAGGCTGGGGGAGCACTTAAACGCCGTGAAACGCAGCAGGCTGCGGCTGTGTTCTTCGAGCTGAAGCGGCCATGCCACTTGATTGGTCTTATGTGCATATCTTGTGCAGCCTCGTTTAAGAACCCCGCCGCAGCGCTCAACGGCCTCCCGTAACGTGGACTCGAACCATCATCAACATTTACCATCAAATTGATCTCTCTATCTCTTCAACTTGTAACCTTGGTTGTATCACATCTCGAACACATCGCTTCAAGACCCGCCATGAACTCACTCACGCAATTCACAGCACCGTCCCTAACAGGCCGACCAAAGCTGAGGGTCAGGCGGTATGGACGCTCCGACTACGAGAAATTCGATGAGCAGATTGCACGTGCTTCCCATCTCTGCATTGGATCCGCCAACATTGGAAAGGTCGAGGTTGACTGCAAGTATCATTGGAGAAAGGCTCAATGGGGCGTTCTAGGCACCGCTGAGAACCCCGCCGGCATCGTCTTTATGGACATCACCTTGAAACAACCACGCGGCTACTGGCTGGAAAGTGCAAGTGTATTTGTTACCCTTAGCGAAAACGATTCATCATATGCGCTGGTGAAGCCGCGGAACCGATATGCGCAGCAGCGCTCAGGCTCAGACTACGCTGTCCAAATAACAGAGCATTTCGGTCCCCAGAGACTCTCTGGCAGCAAAGTTGTCGAAGCCCAAACAAAAACCACCAGTCTGACACCAACCGTTGGAGTAATGGGCTTCCAGCTTGGCGGGATGGGTCGCGACTACTGCACCACCAAGGAGAAGACTAGCCAGTGGCAATTTCAGGGAACCCGACGGACCCCCAAAGTTGGAAACGGCTACAGAACGTTGGAGTGGGCTTTTAGAGCCGATGGATCGGACCACAAGAACTCCCCCTGCCAGGAGTTTTCCACTGCGTTTGCGTTTGAGCATCGAACACGTCCGGTATTCATGCATGTCGAAGTAGCAGGCGAGCTCGGTAAAAAGACCAAGCAAATATGGCAGAGCGTGCAGACATTTTTGTCCAAATTGGGGAAAGAAGACAGGTCGACTTTAACCCACATTGACCTGGGAGAGACCGTCTCCTTTCGGAAAAGCCTTGACGGGCTCGCGACAGGACTGCATGCATCGATGGAAAAAGAAAACCTGGAGAAGATACCAGTGGAGATGCCCAACTCGATGCCGGTTCAATTTTTCCCGACCGAAGTTCCCGGCTCGGCACCATCCCAGCAGAAGACCATTGAAAACGCCAGGTATCAAAACATAGTCGAGGAGGATGAAGACCCCATTATTCTTGCATTGAGAAGTCGTCTTGAGGATGGATCTGAGAACGAATCATTCTCGAATGAAACATCGCAAGGAACCACGGTGGTTGAGGAGAGCGATACTTCAAGCACAGTCCGAGACAATGTCAGCGTCAAAGAATCACCGGTAGGAGACGAGGCTGAGAAAATCGAAGAGCTCCTCAAGATCCCAGCAGTTTTCGTCCTTGTGACTTCCATCGCGATGGTGGCCAGGTTTCTCAGTCTCTTGGGCGGACAAATCATCCTATGTCGACAACTTGTCATCGGCGTATTGAAGGACCAGGGAAGTGAGGCTCAGTTTGTGAAGATCACAAAATCCGGGAAGTTGACAAACAGTGCCCAGCTTGACCAGGATCAAAAGCCGAGGAGTTCTTCAGTGGTGACTGAGTTTCTATCTTAGCACGCGAAAAGGAAACGTGACATGAAGCTCAGAGTCTGTCATTTGCACACTCTAGAACTTCACTACTGCAAATTTGTTTCTTAGCTTATTTCGATGAAAATGAAAGATCTTTTGCGATTATGGATTTCTCAACGCAAATTCATTCAGGGTCACTTGTCTCTCTAATACAGTCAGGGATGGAAACTAATTTATAGTATCTTAGCCGTAGTCAATATCATCAGATAGATCAAGGCAACGTAGCAGATAACATACAGCAGGGGTAGAAACTAATACTAGCTAGCTAGCTTAGTATTTGATGCTACTAATACCAATATTAAAAGAATTTCTATATCAATATTAAATAATACTAAAGAATTAGTATTAGTATTAGTAAATAATAGTAATTATATTACTCTCCAACTTGCTTTGTTCTTAAGTTCATTAAACATTTAAGGAGACGTATCACTTCCCGGCTTCATAATGAGTCCCAATGACCCCTTTCCCACTTCTTTCAGTAGGCCCAGGAAATTCTGCAAAGGTATTGTGTGTTGCTCGGCGAACAAAATGGTCACGTCACCGTAGTGCCGTTTCAAGGGCGATGGACGATTATACGTTGCCTGCAATTTGGTCAGCGTGACTCCTACTTGTCAATTACAGCAGAAATTCCTCGCCTCGGCTTCCAAGCACTTAAATCACAATGACCGTGGCGGTATGTTCTGTACTCACGACGGCGGGCTTGGTAGTGGTAATTGGGATCGCAGGCAAAAGAGTGGTCAAATCATCAGGGCCGTTGACGAGAAATTGATGTCGATAGTTCTAGTGTCTCAACCCGAGCTTAATGGCCGACGAGCTACTCGTTTCGCACAGGGAAATACAGAGCCCACCGGTGATCGCAGCGGACCCTCTCAAGGCACGTCCGTCGGAAACTCGTATGGAGGCGGAGAATCCCAGGGGCTTTCATCGGAATTGCCCTAGCCGTGTGGGCTAACCCTTGTTGGCATGTGCTGTGGTGCATCGTGAATATCAAAGTGTGCCTTGCCGTGGATAGACGCCGTTTTCATATGCGTTCCCCATAGGTGGGGAGAATTATAAATAGCAAATTGATTAAAACATCGCCCCGTTTCATGACGAACGAACCTGCCTTCGGTCGAGTCTAAGCCGCCGTTGCGAGCCGTGCGTTCGCTTTACCCCGAAGGTTCGGACGGCATACGAGTTATACGAAAATTACGAGACAGTCCGAGTACGCGGGATCGGGATCGGGGCCTCTTGATAACTAGGATTAGGAACAAGCAGCATTGTTAATCATATAATACCGAAGAGTAAATCTCTGTCCTGGAGAGTTACAGACTTCGTTCGGCATCACTCTTTCCATGTTTTCTTAGTGTTTCTCACGATCTCATCATTACCCCGTCGTTCCTTCGCCAGCGCCTACAATTCCTCGACTCCATCAGTCTCTTCAGATTATCTCTCTCCGACGCTTTGCCCTGCGGAAAGATCCATTTCAAGTCTTACAGGCATGCCAAACGAAGCAATGTCGACCACGGAAGGGAGTCTCCGGCGCGCCGCCGAATCGGAAGCCGTCGTCTTCAGTCTATACAGATACACCCCGTCTCTAATCGCTGCTGCTGTCTCTGCAGCTGTCTTTGCCATCTTGACTGGCTTTCATGTATGGCGTATGATGAGGGCACGAAGCTGGTACTTTGTGGCCTTTACCATTGGCGGCGTCTGTGGGTTGCAATTCCGTCACCCTTCCCGGTTTCACTGTTCTGACTCGCTCTTCTTTGTAGTCCAAGCTCTCGGCTACTGCGGTCGAATCTGGTCACATTACGATACCACGGCTATTGGGGGATACGTCATTCAGGCCATCCTCATCCTCGTCGCCCCGGCCCTCTACGCAGCGTCCATCTACATGATCCTCGGTCGACTCATCCGAGCGTTGCGTGCCGAGCACCTATCTCTCATCCCTGTAAAATGGCTTAGCAAGATATTTGTCACCGGCGATGTTATATCGTTTACGATGCAGGCTGGTGGTGGTGGAATCCAGGCCGCCGGCACCCTCGAACTGTACGAAACTGGGGAGAAGATCATCATCGCGGGTCTTTGGGTGCAGATCGTCATATTCGGCCTCTTCATCGTCACCGCAGTTCTCTTTCACTATAAGCTCTCCCGGAACTTGACAACGACGGCGGCCTCTAGGGAGGTCACCTGGCAGCGATATCTTCATGTGCTCTATGGTGCGAGCTTCCTCATTCTTGTTCGAAGTATTTTCCGAGTTATCGAGTATTTACAGGGAAATGGTGGCTATCTTATTTCGCATGAGATTTTCCTTTACCTCTTTGACGCAGTTCTCATGGCTGCTGTCATGGCTGGGTTCTTGATATGGTACGTGGAGGCGCTTGCCCCTCGGGGTTCATACAAACAGCAGACCGGGTACGATATTGGCGATAACGATCTGCAAACGTTTTCTTAGACAGCAGAATTGCAGGCAGGTATGGAAGTGGTATATAATCCGGGGTTTGATCACATCTTACTGTACTTGTAACCAGGCACGGAGCTCATGTCAATTACAATCCTAGCTACGTCACACAACCTAGTCGCAATGAGCAGCAAGGATTCAGCATTGCTATTCGCTCATTATCCATTGGCTCCAACCGCATATCTCTCCGTTGGAATTTTTGTAGATGTCATGGTCGAATACTTGTCGGCGGTAATGGAAATGATAGGCGCGGAATTGGACTTATCTGTCCGCGCGGAGTGGGGCCCAGCGCGGTCCACACGGCCGGCCGGCTGGTCCGTTTTCCGCCGCCAAGCACGCTAAGGAGTTTCTGCGAGGTCATCATTAATTATTCCGAGCGTCATTTGAGGGGATGAACGAGTCTTCAGGTCCATCATTCCATGGTTGGTTGCAATCCGAACATCTTCTAACATTGGGCGCATCTCAGAGTTGTTGAGCAGGAGATCCGCAAGATCTCGCCTGGATTTGAGAATTGTATGAGTACAACTGTATCGTCACATAGTTACCTTCCCATGTATTACCAGTCGAGGACTGTAACAAGTTCCTGAGTTCTGTTTTAAAGTTGGTGCTGCAAGCACCGACAGCTGACTTTCTTGTCACCTCAACAAAGAATCACCAATAAAAGAAACAGCGATAACTCACTATCCAAAGGTCCTCAGTTATAGAAATCATTCCGGTTAACTGTCCATTCATCAGATAGCAATACAGAACCTCAATGTGAACCTTGGACTGTTATCTCGCCCTCAATCCAGCCATATTCCAGTTTAGGAGCCATCGCGTGAGCTAGCGACACTCACGCATTACAGGAATCCAATGGCTAATAATGACCCACGTGAAGACATCTAAAAACCTTGCCGATTAGAGCCGCGGAAAGACACACCATTGGCCCATCTAGGAACGCGACTTGGCTGTCCCAAATTCCGCTATCTTCCATCCCCACGGGGTTCGCGGATAACCCCAGGAAAGCTGCTGCCAGACAAGAACAGAACAATCCAAGCAACGCAGGATAATTTAGGGAATGAAACGTCACGCCCGCGACTTCCGGACATATAGAGCTGGCGATTTCCATCCGTTCAAAGTCTCCATCTCGGCTTAACCGAAAGAATACATCCACACACATAACCACAATAATCTACACTAACTCCAGCCTCAAACATGGAGGTCGAAAAGAATGACGGCACGCAAGACTTGGAATGCGTCAAATCCAACAATGGTACACCCTCCCTTTCTCCCTAAATTATCATTCTTACTAAACATGTCACAAGTCGGCCACCAAGAAGAGCTCCGCCGCAACTTCTCCCTCTGGTCCGTCATGGGCATCAGCTTCTCGCTTGCAAACTCCTGGTTCGGTATTTCTACTGCCCTGGTAACTGGCATCAACTCGGGCGGCCCTGTGCAGCTCATCTACGGCACTATACTCGTCTCCGTCGTTTGCACCGCCATCGGCGCCTGTCTGGGCGAGCTTGCGTCGGCAATGCCTAATGCCGGCGGGCAGTACTACTGGACCAGTCGGCTTGCGAGTCCTCGGTATGCTAGATTCGCGTCTTACTTTACCGGATGGATATCGTGGGCCGGATCGCTGTTTACGTGTGCGAGTATTGCCCTGGGCGTGGGGAACTTGGTGTTGGGGTGCATCAAGTTGGCTCACCCGGATTTGTAAGTCTTCTACATCACCGATAACCTTCTTCATTGGGAGTGACTAACTCCTGTTTTAAAAGAACCGTCAAGCCCTGGATGACGTTTGTCAGTTATCAAATCGTCCACATCACATGCGCCCTGTTCAACATCTCGAGCCACGCC
This sequence comes from Neonectria neomacrospora, assembly GCA_013756995.1. Classification (NCBI taxonomy): domain Eukaryota; kingdom Fungi; phylum Ascomycota; class Sordariomycetes; order Hypocreales; family Nectriaceae; genus Neonectria; species Neonectria neomacrospora. The sequence continues at coordinate 46,622 of JABSTB010000527.1, read as the reverse complement.
CTGCCGAAGATCACCTTCATAACCCTATGGACATCGATCATATCCTTTCTAGTCATCATCCTTGTCGTCCCAATCAAGGCACCGACCCACCAATCTGCCCGGTTCGTCTTCACCGAGTTCATCAACCGAACGGGATGGTCAAACGACGGCATCGCCTACATCGTGGGCCTCATCAACCCAAACTGGGCATTCAACGGCCTCGACTGCGCCACGCACATGGCAGAGGAGGTATTCGAACCCGAGAGGGTTATCCCCATCGCCATCATGGGTACTGTGGGGATTGGCTTCGTCACTGCCTGGCTCTTCTCCATCGGCATGATGTTCAGCATCCAGGACTTTGACAAGGTATCTGATACGCCCACCGGAGTCCCAATATTGGAACTGTTCCTCCAGGCACTCGACTCCCAGGCTGGAGCCATTGTTCTTTGCTGCCTCATCGTTCTCACCGGGTGTGGGTGTCTCATTGCGTCGCACACTTGGCAGGCTCGGCTCTGCTGGTCTTTTTCGCGAGACAACGGCCTGCCAGGATCCGATTACCTTCGTAGAGTACATCCTACCCTTCATGTTCCTATCTGGGCACATGTTGTTAGTTGTATGATCGTCAGTCTCTTAGGCTGCTTGTACCTCGCGTCTTACACAGCGTTCAACAGCATGGTCACTGCCTGTGTCGTTCTGTTGTACGCATCCTACGCTATTCCCGTGGTTTGCCTTTTGATTAAAGGGCGATCCAGCATAGCCCATGGCCCTTTCTGGCTTGGCAAATTTGGGCTGGTTTGCAATGTGGTTTTGCTGATTTGGCTGGCCTTTGCGTTTGTTGTAAGTTATTCCCCGGTCTTCGATAGAACAGAGTATACAGCTAAAGATCCACCAGATGTACTCTTTTCCTCCAGTTCAGCCTACTACAGGGGACAATATGAACTACGTGTCAGTAGTCTACGCCTTGATTATGATTGTGTTAACATTTTGGTGGTTTTTTAGAGCGAGGAAGGAATACAATCCGATTATTGTGCATTAGTTTGCTTAATCTTGGCAGGGTTGGCAAAATGTATGTATATTAACCAACACTAAACTAAAAACTTGGTATTTAATCGGTATTGATATAAGGGGTTTCGTATTACTTAGCATTGGCATGTTATGAACGTCCATGATATCAATTCTAGTTAGCCTTCTATAATTCTTCAGTATCTAACTTTGGATCTTGGCGATGAATTGCAACACCAAGTTCCCTACCCTGCGCAAGGTTCATATGTCTTCGATAGACAAGTTAGTGGGCTGCAATGCAAGATAAACAAATTAGAGAAACGAGACATGTTCCGACCAACGTGGAAGATTAGATGTATTAAGTACGTATCAATACAAAGACCAAAGGGTCAAGGCTATTTATTCCCAGTCGCCAGCACCCTTCACGCTTCCAATGCTTCCCAAGCCTTTCAGTTCATCCTCGCTAAATGCAGTTGCATGCCGAAAATCCTAACGCCCCGCCTCTTGGTAAATTGGTATCTCACCATGGAGTATCGCGAACCAACACGCCAGACCGTCCTTGCTTTTCCCCCAGTGGGCATCATTAACGCGTCCCTCTTCGCTCTTGGTGCCCTGTATTTTTTTTGTAGGTCGTTCGGTTTCGTTGGTCCGTTGGACCGGTCATGGTCTCTTCCCTTGTGTCTTTCTGTGGCGTCTCTCAAGTCCATCCATACTTGGATCTCTGTCTTCAATAAATCTCATGCTCCATGTCTTCCTTCCTCTTTCTCCATGTCGTCCCCTTAGTCCACGTCTTGGATCACTCTCTTCAGTTGTCTCTCTATCCTCTCAGGTCTGTCCCTTGCCTCAACTCTGATACGCCTTGTGGTGTGGCTCTCTGAATTTTGTCACCCAATGTTGTCGGATCCTGGCGGGCATCTTGCAAAACACCATTGCCTTGCTCTCGTTGACGAGCACACTTTCCGAAACCTTGACCTGCAAGTCCAAGTCCTCGTTGGCAAAGTCTCGAAAGAACACATCGAGTGCCTCCTCCTGCCACCGGAGGGAGGTTCGCGACCTGACGGCCTCGATGAGCTCCTCGAGAAGCGGGGCATGGGCCGAGACCTGGGCCGAGACCTGAGAGGGCGACCCGATGCCGGGCCCGTTGGAAACGGCGAGGGGGGGTATGGACGAGTTGAGTGTGGCCGCCGTCGCGAGTGCACGCGACCCGTCGTTGGAGGACGTTCGGCGGCGCTTCTCGGGAGACCCAGGCGTTTGCTGGCTAAAAGCACCGGCGGAGGCGGGCGGCGTTGACTCGAACGAGGCCGGGGTACTTGTAGTCGGCAGCTGGCGCTTGCGGTTCTGGGTTATGGTCTCGTCCGGGGGAGTGAGGGCGCTGGAGCTACCCGTCGGGGCGCGAGGGGGTATCGAGGTCGAGGTCGGCCGCTGCTGGGCGCCGTTGCTAGTCGACGGGGTGAGCGAAGACTGGATCAAGGCAGGTCGCTGGTTGGGGCTCTCGAGGCCGGGGGGACGCGGAGGTGGTTCGTTCTGCAGGTTGAGGATACTGGTGCCGGGCATCTCCGAGTCTTCGGCGATGGGGCCGTCAGTCCGTCTCCGGGGCTTCATGATGCGCTTGGGGGCGCCGCCGGAGCCTATGACATCGGGGTAGAGGATCTCCATGTAGTCTTCGTGGTCGAAGGGTCGCCCTCGGAGGGCTCTGGACAGGGGTTCCCGCTGGGGTGCTGTTAGTGACGTGATCTCCAGGTCTGGTCGTCAGTCAGGCGACGGCGTCTCACCTCGATGTGGGCGGTCCAGGCGTCCTCGGTGGCGGTGACGGTGCGGGTGACGGAGTTGTAGAGAAACTCGGGGTCCTCACGCAGGCCACGCCATAGGCGGAAGCGCTTCCTCGCATTGTCGCTCTTGTTGATCAGGTGGCTCTTGGTGGGATAGGCGCCGTGGCTCTCCTGCAGGGCCTGGGCGGCGCGTTCCCAGGCCTCGGCCTTGAAGCTGCTGTTCTCGCGCAGGCCGAGCTGGACGCTCTCGCAGAGGCTGCGGAAGAAGGTGGCTTCGTAGGCGGGGGTCCAGCTGAAGCGCGGTGCTCGGCGATCGCGATCGACGCGGGCGGCGGCGGCCTGGCCGTCGGGGCCGAGGACGTCGCCGTCGTCTTCGGACATGGGATGATGGATGGACGGACGGATGGACTCGGGCGCAATTGGGGAAGAAAGACGAGAAAGAGGACGCGGACAAGGACGAGAAATAGGAGGGACGGGGCAAAGAGCGGTAGCGGAGGGAGGAGAAAGCGACCCTGGAGCTTTGTCGCTGCGTGAGGGTACTGACGATCGGTGCAGAGTGGGACCGCGGTGGTCGTTGCGCTGGGCGTCGTGGTCGTGGCCGTGTCCTATCGCGTCGTTGCAGCTGGGATAAGGTCTCGGTCTCTTGGTCAATCAGGTTCGCTTGCTTCGTCAAGCTCGGCGTCGTTCGTTCTGTTCTCGTTCACCGCGCTCGCTCGCTCAAGCTGGGCCTTTGGCAAGGCGAGGCCGTGGGCGTGGAATCCAATCCAATGGCTTCCCGACTGGGAATGGGCCGTTCGGTGGAGACGGAAAAAACAGAGGTCACCTGGACCAACTGTGGATTTTGCCTGTCACGTGCGTCGTCGCCCTCACCTTAGCTTCAGAACGGTCACCTGCCTGGTCACGGCGTTGCTCAAAACGCTCACCGTTTTTGTCATCGACATTGTCACGTTGACGCCCATGTCCAACATGACTTGACGTATCGTTTTCTTCCCTCTGCTTCTCCTGGTTTTCGACGCGTTAATACCCAAAGCACTGAATCAAGCAAAGCATTTTGGTAGCACTTACTGCGAACGAAGTCTGGAATGCCCCTTTGGTAACACCATCTCGGCCGGCACGAGACACTCATGCAAACAGACCGTGTCTCTCTTCCTCCTCATACCCACACGGAACAATAACACAATAACAAAATAATTAAGAGACTCCGTAGGCAAGGAACTCAATCCTACTCCACGCAGGTGGATGGCGCCCGCTTTTAATATGTCGTGCCCCTTGCTAGCCGCCTTTACCGCCCGAACAATGGTCCCCCGATTTTCCAATTCTGACGGGTCAACCCTTCATTTCCAGACCGCAAGCAAGTCCCACTATGATGCACGGTGACTCTGCCGGATCTTTTCGTATCTGCGACTTGGATTTATATGACATCATCTTGACATTCTGATCACCAATTACGGGAATACCTCGTCCTGTTCTCCACGTAGGTGCACCGCCAAGTCAGTATCAACTCTTGGCTCCCGAAAAACATCACTTTGACTTATAACCCCATTCTAAGCTACCACATCTCCTCTCCTTCAACGACAAGTCTAATTCATAGCCGTCCGCAGCACAGGAAAATCTCATGTGAAGCATGTGAGTCCCAAATAGAGCAGATAGACAAATAGGGAAACTATAATCCCTAAGGAAGCAAGTTTTATCTGACCTTCGCTTTGAGAGTTGAGATCTTGTGGCACGCAACCAAAGAATCAGAAAGCTTGACCATGAGTTCCCGCATTTGCAACATGTATTTTTCTCTCTCCGTTTCTCCTCCATGGTGTATAATATTCTCTTGACCGTCCCATCTTCTCATTATTTTGATCTCTTCAATCAAACCTCTTATCCAACATCTCCGTACACATCGCGCCAAATCCCCCACTGCCATCTCACAATGACGGGCTGGCCACAGCTATCAAACGAGCTTCGTTGGATCATAATTGGATTCATCCAACAAGACTACTGTTTGGAATCCGACTCGTACGCTCGTGCACGCGACGCCAGCGTTTGCAAGGAGTGGCAGTTCTTTTTGAGAGAGAAACCTTTAGACTCCTCATCCTTGGAAGATGAAACCACAAGCAGAAGGTAACAAACTGGGTTCGCTTTTCCTCTTTCATTTCTCGCCCTGACCCGAACCCCCAGAAGTAATAGGCTCTTCATAAAGACACTCCGGAAGTTCTTGGTATTCGTGTCAACGTGGAAGAGACCAAACGGTCCTGGCATTTCACTAGATCCCGGAACCTACTCTCCAAGTTATTCAAAGCACACCGTTCGAGAGTTCCGCTTTACGGAGGCCTACAACTATCTAGCTAACTCGGAGTCCGACAAAATCATCGTTGCGTATGAGCGCCACGCTTCAACGCTTCATGACCCCAACGACACCTGTCCCGGATGAGCCAATGCATGTAGGGGCCAGCCTACTCTCGCAGCAAAACAACGAACTCTGGCGGTTTTGGGAGATTCACAGTCGGCTCATTTCAAAAGTTTGTTCAACCAGGTGGGCGGACGAAGACAGCCGACAAGATTTCCAAGGGCAGAGGTCATCACGAGCTTGAGTATTCGGTGGCACTACTATCGAAGTATTTTACCTCAGATCCCCTCGATCCTTTTACGGAAAGCCTGTTCAACTTGACATGAGAAGTGGCATCATGTGGACGAGCCCTCTCAGGCGTATTTTGAACGGGGTAAGACCAAAACAGAACGCTGAACGTCTAATTCAGTGTCGTAAAATCAGGCATACCTAGTCCTGTACAGTTAATATTCGATATTAACCTGTTTGTTCAATGATAGGTTACCAAGAATTACTTTCTGACGACATGCCAAGCACAGTACGCGAATTCTATTCCTTCGAGGATTTCAACAAAACCTTTCATCCAAACATATATGGGCCTCTCAGCTTTTCGTTTACGTTTTCATTAAGCAAAGCCCTCGCCCGTTCTAGCCGCAGTTTTCAGAGACTGTTCGCTTCCTTTGTCGTCGATGCCATGCATTTCTTCCTCTTGCGCAGAGCAGGCGACCGGAAACCAGACGTGCACACTACGATACATTACCCAAATCTCGAGACACTAGTATTGACGTCCTATCTCCTGAAGCCCTGAGGTTATCTGGATAGAGCACCCGGAATGCTTATTTCCGCGGGCGTGACAGCACTCTACCACATGCCGAAACCACAAGTTATGGAGCTTTGGAATGCTGGCCCAGGATTTGGCTGTCTCTTCCAGTACAAAAGGGTGAACGAGAAGCTGGGAGTCAATTGGTCGAGTACGTGGGATATAGATATGGACATGGTGTTTGATGCTTGGGACAGCATGGCGAGGCATAAGTAGCCGGGACGTATCCTCGAGGTCAAGACACACCGACCTCCAAGGGAGATGAGCGATAGCGATTTCCTTTGTCACTACTCGTTAAAGCGAGATGTTCTCGATGCTATTTCGAGGGTTCAAGTGAATTGCGAGAACCAGTGAGATTGTGGCACGGTGGAGATGATATGGGGTATGTTGAAGGGCGATGATGATCAGACTGCCGTCATTGGAGGAGACGAGGCGAGAGGATGATTTTGGAATAGGGCCGTATATTAGAAGTACAAACGACGAGAGGGGAAGAATCAATGATGAGATCGAACCTCTTTAAGATGATGTTCTTCAACGAATGTGTTTGTTCTCAGCAATGAGCAACTCAACCAGGGATTGGAAAACAGTGGCGTGGGCTTATTTACTTCTTAGGGGATCTAACTTAACAGTCCTATGGAAAATGTTCATTACTAGAGTAGAGTGACTATAGTACAAATACTTTGCTGAGCAGAGAATATCTAACAATAATACAGGTAGTTCATAGGCTCATGGTTAGTTCATTGAGTAGGCTCTTCCTGGCACCCATGAATGAACTCCATGAGCTGGATGTAGTGATTAGCCTTGCTCCTCCGTTCCGCCATAGATCAGTATCGCGGATGTAATAGTTGCGCACACAAGACATTAGGCAGTGTATTTATGTGAGACTTCGGCCTGTTTAGGTTACACCTTTGACACATTGTTGCAACACCCGGTCTCGTCCAGACATGAGCCGTCGTGGCAGATATTTGTTGACTCGGAGCCTGCAGCAAGACCGCTTCGTCGAAGCCGAGCATTCGCTCTTCGACGGCATTTTGACCATTTGTAGCTTTGGCTACGACTTCCCCGGCGAGGATTGCGAGGACTGGGAGCCCCCGAATCAAAAGGGGGAGACCAGCTTGGACGTTGGAGAGCTTGGCGGCTTTGGAGAGCTCGGTTTGAAGAGACGGAAATGTCCTGCTTGGAGACATGGAGAGCTGTGTGTTGATGGGTATTATTGAGATTTATTCGATCTCGGCTGTTGAATATGTCGGATGTAAAGAATAAATGTTCACCAAGTGCCGTGAGAGAAAACAATGAAGCATTTAACAGAATGTTGAAGAAAGTAATGGAAAGTCTTTGAGACTCATAGCAGGGTAATTAATCAATGGTATGAAGATGCGGGGCAGACGACTGAAACCTCAGGCAGTCTGCAAAGCAATAGGATAGGTCTACGCGAAATCCCAATTAGGAGCGATAGAGCGCTGCTAGGGATCTCATTTTACAAGGTTTGTCCATCGGTGCTCCACGCAACGGGCCGCGGAAACGCGTTCGCCGTTACATTCATTATCCGCAAAAACCAGGGCATCGACGCGCTGCTGAACCGCTAGCGTTGATCCTCCAGCAGGGAAGACTGCACTGAATTGCATATGCAGTGGGCCAGGATGCCTCATTGGAGAATCTCGAGTGGCAGCGGTTTGCAGGTTAACGGTACGGTGGAAACAAGAATATGTAGTACTAGTACGGCGCAGGGGCTTTCTACATTCAACCGCCTGAAGCCCGTACCATACAGAGAAGGTACAACAAGTAATCTTGTAGATAATGCTCGGGGCGCTATCCCACTCCGCTCCACGCCACCGACCGGTGTCAACCAGCTTCAATAGCCCATGAAAAAATCCCGCGACCCAAACAATAGTCGCCTGTAAAAGATGAGTAAAAAAAAATAAGATTATAGACTCTCTAGAGAACCGCAGCAACGCCGAGAACAAGCATTCCAAAGGCACCGAGAGGCCCGACGGCGGCTGCTCCGTCGGTGCTGGCGGTGGTGCTCACGGCGTCGCCCGAGACAGAGCCAGAAGCGGATGCGCCGGCGCTGGGAGTCGAGTCGGGGCCCGGTGTGATGGTCGCGGAGGCAAAAGTGCCCGTTTTAGAGGCGTCTCCGGTCGTGCTCTTGCCCGTCGCTGAGCCGCCGAGGGCTGAGGTGGACGAGGACGCAGCCGAGCAGAACTCAATGGCGGCGGGGAGGACCGATTCTGTAAGACGATGCGTGTTAGTTACTACGGCAATCGCGAGAGAAAGAGAACGTACCAATGGCTTTGTCGGCGCCGCACTCCTCCATGACACAGTTCACGGCCTGGTTGTAGATGGCCTCGTAGTTGGACTGCACGCACCAGCAGACGGCGTCGGACGTCGAGCAGTCGGTAGCCTTTTCGGTGCCCTCGTCGAGGCACTCAATGGAGCACTCGGGGAAGTAGTCCTCCTTCTTGACGTCGGCCACGGTGAAGCCCGTAGCGAGGGCAGCGAGGATGAGCACAGACGTCTTCATATTGGCTGTGGTCTAGGATAATAAAAGCAGACAGTCGAGAGTAGACGGAGATGTGCAGGTCGAGGTGACGATGGGAGCATGCAGGCACATAGAGTTTATAGCTGCGGCTCACCCCCAGCTCTTGCAGCTCCCCTGGTCTGACACGCCGTGACCGTGGCAGGCTGCAGCTTCCAAGCTTCTTGCAGGCCGAGGTCGCGTATTTCGGGGCTCGGGATGGAGCACCCACGCATGGCTTGATCTGGTGCGGCGTGTTAGGGAACGGAAGTGGGCTTTGACGTGTTGGTGTTGGTGGCTTTTCCGTCTTCCTGTTAGGCTCTTGGCCTTTGCGTGGCATGACATTGACAAGGTGGGGGCCCCGAGACCGCTCAAATGCAATTCCATGTTCGAAGCCTCGCATGGAGCGTCTTTTCAGCTGGTAGCTCCGGGGGCGACAGGGAGTTGGCGGTCGTGGGTTGTGGAGGAACGGAGCTGTCGGGAGAACAAGCGAAGCCGTGCAGCAAAAGGCCCGGGGGACGACAGGGGCCATTACAGGGGAGCCCCAGGGATTTACGGGCCGTGATTGGATGCCATGGACCCAGGATGAGATAAAAAGTTATCTGATCATCAGATAAGGTGCGGTCGTTGGAGTGCCAAGACCCGGCCGAGATGGTTTGTGGGTGTTCCTTGCCAGATTTTCACCTCTCCGACTCTTCCCCCTGTTCAACAAAGCATTGTCCCCTGTTCACCCGTCGGAGTTCGGGTCCATTGCTCTGTCATGCGCGTTTAAGCGTATTTCAACTTGTCCTGCTTTGGGCAAGAGATGGCCGCAGCAGGTACTTATGACTGCCCATTGCCCACTCTTCACATGGTATTGGCATTGCTCCGCAGTGACAGTAGTGGTTCGTGAGCCTCGTTCGTGAGCCTGTGGCCTCTTAGCGTGTCCGGCGAGGCTTTTCGAGTCGTTGATACTAGGGTTGATGCTGGTCCCTGAACCCTTCTCCATCCCCCTGCTCCGACGCCGACGCCGGACAGATCGGCACCAGCCCTACTAGGTAGACTGCATACCCAGGTCGAATCATGTCAGACCAAGCCTAGAAGAACACACACTGTTCTTCCCGGAAAGACTGCAGACTGCGGTGCCTTAGCTAGCTGCCGGCTGCCGAGTCCGCACCACCTGCCTATAATAACAACCTTCCCATCGGCGCACCTCACCACCGCCGCTCTGGTCCCCTTTCGGACTCGTAGCTCACGGAAATTCCCTCTCTGCTCATCAACTGGCTCGCGCTTCCACCTACCGCCACTTCAACTCAGCCCACCATGGGCTTCTTCTCCAAAAACAAGACGGCCTCGGAAGCTGTTGATCCAGCCGCCCCCGTCGACCACATTTCCAAGGAGATGGGCTGCTCCGACGCTGTTCGTGATGCCGATGCGGACAGCGGCAAGATCCCCGAGGTTACAAGCAGCTATCAAGCTGGAGTGCGCCAGATTGAAGCCATCACCACTGTCTGGACGAGGCGTGATATGATTATGGCCTACGGAATGTGAGTTTTGACTTGCAGTCACTGCGTGGTTACTTGTGCAGCCACACCAAGAGACCAGCCATCTGAAGCATCCGATAACACGTACTGACATACTATTGACAGCATCTGGTTCATCTACTTCATCACCTCCACCCAAGAGGTCGTCATCCGCTCCCTGAGCCCCTTCGTCACCAGTGAATTCTCGGCTCACTCTCTCACGGCCGTCACTGGCATCATCTCCAGCTTGTTCGGCGGCCTGTCCAAGCTCGTCTTTGCCAAGATTATGGATACCTGGGGTCGTCCCCAGACCCTCACCCTCACCATGGTCATCTGGATCTGCGGCTTCATCATGATGGCCGGCTGCAAGAACGTCGAAACCTACGTTGCTGCGCAGGTCTTTGCCGTCACTGGGTATGCGGCCGAAACCCCCACCCGTTCCTCCTATCATTTCTAGCTAACCTCATCATACAGCGCCCAAGGTGTGAGCTACTGCATGACCGTCTTCATCGCCGATACCTCGTCCCTGGTCAACCGTCCCCTGATGCTCACCTTTGCCACCTCTCCCTACATCGTCACCACCTGGATCGGTGGCCCCATCGCAAACAGCATCATCAAAGGCATTGGCTTCCGCTGGGGCTTTGGCATTTGGGCCATCGTCATCCCCTTCGTCGTCTCCCCGCTGGCCATTCTCTTCTTCTGGAACGGCCGCAAGGCCGAGAAGCAAGGACTCATCGCCCCTCGCAAGCCAGATATTTCCGTCAAGTCGGCTATCGATTGGTGCATCGAGGCAGACATGTTTGGCATCTTGATTCTAGCAGCTGGGATGACCCTCTTCCTCTTGCCCATGTCCATCTACTCCCGCCAGCCCGAAGGCTGGAAGTCGCCTATGATCATCGCCATGATCATCGTCGGCGGCCTGCTCATCATTGCTTTCGTCCTTTGGGAAAAGTACCTCGCCCCGGTCACATTTATCCCATTCAAGCTCCTCGCCGACCGTACCGTCTTCTTCGGTGGCCTCATGTTCACCTTCGTCTTCTGGAACTCAGCCATTTGGGGAAGCTACTTCACCTCGATGCTGTTGGTCGTCTGGAACACTGGCGTCACCCAAGCTACCTACATCAGCAATATCTACCGCGTGGGCTCCTGCTTCTCGGCCATCATCCTCGGATACCTGATGGTCAAGACCGGCCGCTTCAAGTGGGTCAACCTCTACTTCGCCATTCCCCTGATGCTCCTCGGCGTTGGTCTCATGATTCACTTCCGTCAGCCCGATCAGAACATTGGCTACGTCGTCATGACCCAGATATTTGTTGCCTTTGCTGGCGGCCCCATCGTCGTTGCCGGCGAGATGGCCATGATGGCCCCGTCAGACCACCAGCACATTGCTGTCCTCATTGCAATCCTTGATCTCTTTGGTAGCATCGGTACCGCTGTTGGCTCGACCGTTTCTGCCGCCATCTGGACTGGAACGTTCCGAGACCGTCTCGTTGCCCACCTCCCCCCGACTGCCGATATCGACTCCATATACGGCAGTATGTATACACAACTGGCCTACAAGCACGGCACCGAGATCCGGTACGGCATCTCTCTCGCCTACGGTGACAGCCAGAGATACATGCTCATCACCAGCGTGTGCATCCTGGCCCTGGGCTGGTTCTGTGTCTTCCTTTGGAGAGACATCAAAGTCACCGGTATCAAGCAAGTCCGTGGAAACGTTGCCTAGATTTGCCGACCCTGATCTTCATCTTTGATCTTGGGGAGCCCATCTGCTCTCGCAGCTCTCGGGCCCTAAGAGACTTTTATACGGTAATTCTAGCAAGAAAAGGATTGGCCCCGTTTAAACAATTGCCTGGGCATCAATATGGTATGCTCGGTTATCTAAACCTAAAAGCTACGAAGATTTGAAGCTGCCATGGCTGGGTGGCTTGCTCTTTGTAACTAGCAAGGCTGCATCGGGCAGACGGATTACTATTTCAAACTAACTTATTGACTAATTTAATTTAATTTAATCATTGGAATCATGTGTACATTAGTCCTTCGAGACTCTGTCAAGTAGGTTGTTTGTATTCGAGACCAAGCCTCAGTACCCATTTCTGCCATGCACCGATAGCCTCTTGTCCTTGACTGATCGGTGTAACAGTTATGAGGATCATCAAGATTGAAACTTTTTCTGCGGGTTTTTATTGTATGCTCTGCTAGTATGTATACATCGTTTGCATGACGAGCTTGAAGAAAACCGGAGCTGACTCGCCAATACTAGGGTCCTACTCATCTATAATATCCACATCGATAGCAGGGCGCGAAGTAGCGCAGAGGCTTTTCCAGAAGGGTGCTGTGTTGGGCAACACTGTACAGAGCACGAACGAGCACTAATGGGATTCCACAGGGCACATTTTTGAGTGGGAATGAGATGGCGTTGATGTCTGGGAAAGCTTGCTGTGTTTAAGTTATCAGGATTGATGGTGCTGGGGATAGCATCTTACTGTGTTATCTGCTGTATGTTATCTACTGCGTTGCCTTGATCTATCAGATAATATTGAATAAGGCTAAAAATACTAAAAGTATTTCTAGCCCTGATATCTTTATTTCTTAATACTTAAAGAAGGAGTGGTAAAAAATGTTCTATTCCTTCTAGATTAGAAGAGTATACCTTGAGTAATAGGTAGCTAAGTAGTGATGTAAGAATTGCCCAGGGCGTCGATCCAGCAATAACACATGCAGCTGAGGCCGGAGCCCCGCCGAGAGGTTCTTTCCTGCTAGTAACCTAGTAACCCGGCAGCTGACCTAAGTCATAGAAAGAACTCCTAGCATCACCGCCGGCATCCCGCTTTGGAGTTGGAGTCTCTATCTACTGCATACAAGGTCGCCATAGACGTTGGTGATGGTTGTAATGTCTGCAAAAAGCTGTTAGATCATATTCTATCACACTAGCGATACGGATGTCTGTAGGGACGCACCTAGGTTAAGAGTTACGGCCTCGGATGCACCAGAGCAGGTGCAACTGATCCACGGGCGAGTCACCCCCAACGGGCCGTAAATCTCATCATCAAGACGGTATTCGGTGCAATCCTTGCATGAATCGCCGAAAGTGCCGTCACCACCAGGCGCCTGCCACACTGTTTAGCCTAAACTCATCCCGAAGAGGGGGAGCAACATACCGAGATCTTGCCGTTTGCGTACTTCAAGCAGTGGTACAGATCCAACTCGGCTTCGACAAAGGTGCCTTTGCCGTCACCAATGTTGCACTGGGCGGTCAGGATTCCCGTGGAGGAGTCGAGGGTCTCGTCATTGCAGGATTGGCCCCAGTCGCCAGCGATGACGGAGGCGGCGAAGAGGGAAAGGGTGACGAGAAACTTCATTGTGGACGGAAAATACAATACTAGTAAGATATGTTTCGTTGAAAGATTTATTATCAACAGAAGTGGATGAATGGTAAAGCTGACGGTGTTGCTCGCCTTTTATCATCCAAATAGCCCCGAGGGGCCGATGGAATCAACAGTGCCACTTAGTTGCGGTTACATTGACGATGCATTGAATTCACATCAGGAGATCCTGCGCTTTGCCACGACATGGGGTTGAGCCTATAAAGAACCGAGGCGTCCAGCTCCACCTTGTCACTAAAGACCAGAAATCGACAATGGATGCGCCGCAAGTGGATTCCCCGCTGAGGAAAATCTGACAAAACGTTCATAGGATCCGCGCGAAGGAATGCCCGGACATTTGCTGGTCCAGTCCGCCAGTGAAGAGACGAGAAATAGAATGAACCCCCGCAAGGAAGCATTGGCATGGGAGTTTAAACGGAAACAAGACCATGCTGAGCGCGGCGTCAAGAGTTGTGATTTGTTAGGAGTTCTGAGCGCTTTACTGTCTAGGACTTTACTTGGGATGAAAGGAATGGCTATACCCGGGTCACATGGGTATTTCCGTTTGATGGTTCAATGTAACGTTCTGAGTGGCAGTGCATGGTCAGTGATTTAAGAAGATAGTATAGGAAGGGATCATGCATGCCGTCTACATTCTTCGCCAGGAAGACTAATTCTTGCTTGTGTGCTTCGTGTCTGGCTCACGACTTCGGACTTAGCCTACCCTACACTATTCAAAAATGCTTCGTATTTACTCTTCGCCAGCTGACCACGTGTAATTACATTTATGAATTGTAGACTTTACGCATATGTGATCGTGGTGTTATACTGTGAATTAGCATGAGGATGAGGTTAAAGCTCCCTAGGACCGTAAGTATGACTGCTGGTGGAAAGTGCGCAAAATATAGGCAGCGCGTCGAAGCAAGTGGTGTGCGTCACTCTTCGCATTCCACGTCTTCGGTGTCTTGGAGACGATCTTGAATGTTGCTCGACAAAAGTCTATGAGATACGCTAGCAAGATAGTTCTTGGGTACACTACCCGTAGTCAGGCATCATTTCTGATAAGATTTGCGAGAGAGCCTCACGGGCTGAATTACAGACCACAAGGATTTCAAATTTTAGCTCGTGTACAGCATCTCGTGGGTCTAGAGAGTGAAAGATGAGAACGGTCTATTCACTGAAGAAAGCAATCTGATTGGCGCCCTTTCGAACTTCAATACTTCATTCTTTGCCCCTCAGCCAGGTATCTTTAAGGCGGTTTTCAGGGAGAAGCTACTTAAATTGGAATACTGGGGCGGGTACCGAACTAACTTTGAACCCTTGTGGGTTGTAATCCCGGGAAATGAGAGTAGTCTCGTCTCACTGGACTTCAGATGCGACTACGGAACCTGGTGCTGATGAATCGGAGGATCATTTCCAAACAAGGCTACTGCTGGTCGATGTGCGATAAAGAGATCTGCGAGCTAGGGCTATTAGGTATCTCATCCTCGGTCAACCTAATCTTCTGCGACAAGAGCACTGTAGAACACATTTGCCTCGTGCTGGGGTTGCTCGAGCGGACCCCGTCGCAGCCGTAATTCGCGATGCTAATCATCAAGAGACCCATCAACCAGCCGGTATTTGAAATGGGATTCTTCGTTTTGTTTGGGCTAAGCTCGGGAGTCGGAGCTTCATTTGGGGGCCGACTATCATTTGCTTTCGTTTATTTAGAGTTCTAAATCATGAGAAATGCCGCCCTTCCCGTGTGTGTGGTGCACCATGTTTCCCTAGCCGCTCAATAGCAAGACGGGCAGACAGACAGATAGAGAAACCATAAAGCAATCATCATTCCTCACAGACACATTAGTAGCGACCAGTAAATGTAGAAAACTCTATCTTGATTTCAACAAGGACGTGCTTTGTTAAGTGCCGTCCATGTCACATCAATTGGGTCGCAGTCAGTCTCCGTCCGGCCGGGAGGACCCATCGCCGGACTGATGGAGATTGCATTCCATACCACATCTGATAAGAACAGCTATATCTATCTATATTAAAGCCCGTGGCACACCCTCGAATGCGAAGTAGTAGAGAACTCTTCTGGAACGATTCTCTTTCCGAATACAAAGGCTGACGACATGTGTCTCTGCCAACGCCTCGAAGCCGCACGCAGGCGGACGAGGCCACTTGTCACGTCTGGTGCGTCATTTCCTCCAGCTTCAGTCGTCGCAAATTACCACGTTCTCCTCAATTACTAACCAGAAAGCAGCAGATAACAACCGCACGCCACCAAGGGTCCAAGCCACACCTACTTCCGACAACCGACAACCGACAATGGCGTAATTTCTTGATTTTTTGCAATCGAGAAGACCCTTAGGCGTTTCAGGGCTGCGCTTTGACAAGGCTTGCCGCCATGGTAAGAGTCGTGAACTTGTGCTGGTCCAGAACCGTGTCACGGCCCGTCTGCAGAGCGTTGAGGGCGGCAAGATTTTGCTAGGGCCGGCCTTCTTTATGATA
Source organism: Neonectria neomacrospora (assembly GCA_013756995.1). Lineage (NCBI taxonomy): Eukaryota > Fungi > Ascomycota > Sordariomycetes > Hypocreales > Nectriaceae > Neonectria > Neonectria neomacrospora. The sequence continues at coordinate 30,860 of JABSTB010000527.1, read as the reverse complement.
CCCGACCCAAGTTCGCCCAACGAGGGCTAGTCGAGTCGGCAGTGGTGTCGGAAGTAAGTAAAGCCCAAATGAGATGCCGTCCTACACGAAGTAATGCCGAAATCTAACTGGAGCCAGGTCCTCGGGGAAGCGTTCGTCACCACCGCGGCGACTCCCGCTAACGCAGAAGCCGGGACTTTACTGGGTGCGTGCTTGCATAACGGAGTGGGAACCGCCGATCATTTGGCGATCAGTCCGCATGTCTGGGACCTGACTCGCAGCAGATCCGGCATTACTCTCGCATGGGTACGCAGCCTCAATCAAGGCCTCCTAGTACCGGACAATCCGATGATCGTGGGATAGGCTGGCTTACGAAACCCCTGTACAGCTTGTGCCATTCGAGCGCCCTGGATCTGTCCTGTCAGCGCCTTTACTATATCTGTGCAAGTCTTGGACGCGGCGGGCGGAACTAACCCTAGCTTGACCTGCAACTGTGATGCCTAGGCGAACTCTATCACCGCTTTGACAGTGCCGGTGTGCGTTACGCGGGCATGGTTATGCACGCGAAGCAATTTGGAAAGACATTTCGACTTCCTTGGCTTCGTGGCGGCGGTCAACACGTTTGCACCCTGATGCACCCCAAATTTGACAGAAGCCTCGTCAGTCGCCCCAGACTTGTTGCCGTTGACTTGCTTGTTTGTTTGCGGGGTGCAAAAGACCGAAAGACCGACATCTCAGCGCCACAGTCAGCAATCCACGTCAATACGGCCTAGTCCGCTCGCTCATCCTGGAACATCGCTGGTGGAAATGAACATGTGGAGTTGCAATACGATCCAAGCTATGCCAAGCGCGGGGTTTCCCGACTATACGGCAACTCCCTGACCAAGGACCGCTCGAGTCTTGAGTAATAGAGAGCGGAGCTGACTCGCCAACACACATCGGGATACAGTTCCGGCCAGTTAGTGCAGATGGACCACACACTACGCTGATCACCCATTGATCTTGGCTCGTGAAGAGGCGGCAGATGGGTCTTCCGGAGCTGGTAAAATCCATTTGAAGCCCAAGACGCTTAACTAGTTGTTTGCATTGGGTTCAACCTCGGAAGACACACGGTTCGGGCATTTGATCTTCAGGGGTCTTTTCATTCTCGATAAGCCCAGTCGCTGCGGCGAAGAATATAATCCCCTCTTCATAATTGACATTTTGATTTAACATCGCCCAACGTTCCTTTCGAGTCCCGCGATATACCCCCGCCTCAATGCTGCATTCGTCCCGGTAACCAGCCTCTCAGCTCGACTTTGAGGGCCTTCCATCCGCTCCTTTCACACTACGACCAGGTCTCTCCGCCCGATCAACCGCAAAATGCTCACCCTTATCCCCGACACATACAAGTACGAGGAGGTGACGAGAAGTGACATAATAATCGCATCGCTTGCATGGGGGTTCACCCTGGGGATCGGCTGGTTGACGACATGGACGGCCGTCCAGCAGACAGCGAGTGCGTACCGCCGGCGTAAATTCACCATGCTGCGCAACGCATACATCTGGATGATTTGGGGCGAGCTTTCCGTTTGTTTTGGGTTTGGAGTCATTTGCTTCATGTATCTTCTTGGCGTGATAGAGCCGAGGTAAGTTTCACCCCAAACAATGCAAACTGCAGGTTGGGCGGCAACTGACTTGATATCCAGCTTTGCATTCTATTTTTGCATTCGTAAGTATCCTTTAACCTTTCAACTAGGCCCAATACTCAGGATCAAATCAACTAACAGCTGCTTGCCACTATAGTAACCCTATGGGCACTCCAAGTTCAGTTTCTCCTGCAGATTATCGTCAACCGATGCGCCCTCCTGATCCATGACCAAAAGTTCGTCTGGAAGGTCAAGTACGGTGTCGCCGGGCTCATTACAATCATCAACATTTCGGTCTACTGCATTTGGATCCCAGCGAGGTTGCAAATTTCGCAATCATACATACACGTCAATGCCATCTGGGATCGATGCGAAAAGATCATTTACCTCCTCGTCGACGCTGCTCTCAACATTCTCTTTATTCGCATTGTCAAGAAGAATTTGGTTGGACTCGGCCTCGCCAAATATGACAACCTCGTCAAGTTCAACATGTTTATCATCTGCTTCTCCCTGGGCATGGATGTTCTCATCGTTTGCATGATGAGCTTGAAGAATACCTTCGTTTATATGCAGTTTCATCCCCTTGCCTATGTCGTCAAGCTCAACATCGAGATGTCAATGGCCAGCCTCATCGGAAAGATTGCTCGCTCCTCGGGAGGCAACAGCGGCGGATCCGATTACGTCAAGTCTCGATCCCGAGGAACCCGAGCTGGCGAAACGACCTTGGCGGACGGCAGAACGCAGGATGCGGAAACCGGTCGATCGAAGGCTTGGCCAACTGTTACTACGACGGTGGAGATGCACACCATGGACGCGAAGCCCTCCAACCCCAAAGAGCAGATTGGCTTCCATCACAACGACACCGACACGCTGCTCAACACATCAGCGGCTTATTCCGTACAGATCGAAGGTGCCTATTCTAAGACGGGAGAAGCCTCCACCACGAATGGAGGCGGGTCATTAAGCAGTCGGGACTCGGACGGCATAGAGCCAGTCCGTTAATGAAGCCAGTCCGGTAATGAAAGTAGATGATACATATTATAAACCAAACCATTATTAATAGTAAATGATATTGCCCTTCCTCTGAGGCGTTTCTTTCACGATGTAAACAACAACTGACAGTCACACGGTCCTAAGAATGGCCTAAGTCCCATATTGTCCACATGCGTGTATAGCACCATCATGCACCACAATAGACCCAACCTGCCTAGATCTGCTAGATCAATCAATTTCATGTACTTTATTTAGCCCTGGTTAGTTCCTCTTAACGGCCCCCCCATTACTGAGCTCCAGTGGGGGAGAGTCGACGTTCAGAAGTGCCGGGTCGTGCAAGCTTTGGCTTTGACTACCGGACTAAGTCTGATTCACCAGGCGACATCCCTACTATATTTGAAATGTTTCTTTATCACAATGCAGAAAGTAATGGAAGCGGAAGAGCTTCTTGGCCAGCAATAGTCTCATTAATAATTAGGACATGTAACTACAGCACGTTGAACTGACTGATCTTTCCTAGGAACGGGAAATTACTTGATCTCAAAGGTGCATAGCATGGCACACCAACCAGTCTTGTCTAGCCACGAATTTTATCCATATTCCTGGGTGTATGTGTTTCGTTCCGATGTTTGCGACTGCCCATCAAGTCTTCATCGTAAGACACTACAAATTCCTTGGTGACTACAGTGTTGCACGAAACAAGCCACAGACGTATTGATCGCCATGTAATCCATTTCACGTAATAATGACTTCAGGGAATTAGGATCTTGATTCAGAGTCTAGATATTGAGGGGGTGGCGCCGTATGCGATTGTAGCTCGGACGTTTCATGCAAATTCACGACCATTTGATCAACAATAAGTAATTGACTAATGTGTACATCTGTAGTTTATTTCCTAGAAGATTGTTCGTCGCCAGCTCCCAGGTGTCCTATTTTAGGTTCATGCGGCGAATAAGGGCATTTCCTGATAGTCGTGACGATTTGAACATGATCAAATCTCAAAGCTTGACGGGAGTGCCGATCAAGGAGCTAACGTGAGACAAGGGATGCTTGAAACATCAATCAAGGTCGGGTCATCGCGGGACAACAGAAAGCCGAGTATTACTCCCCAAAAGCCATGTTTTTCACAATCCAGGGCATTTGAAGTCGGACCAAGTGTGACATCATGGAGGGGATCTGGCTCCTAAGTACGGATATGAGTGGACCTTGTCGATCATTGGCGATGTTTATTGCAATGCCGACTTCAACTCTGACGAATAATTCTCGCCACTATGGATTAAAATGTGCGCCGAGAATGAGAACCTTATTCGGAAGGTCGTTCTTTGGCATCGCATCCAGCTTCTTTAGGTGAGGATCGGTCACCTCTCAGACAGATGGGCGGAACCTTTCCGCTCCCCTGCTCCTCATCCCTAATCGGGCATCTCGTGAAGTACTTTAGTAGTTGCCTATTTAGTACGGAGATAACATATGCACGAGTGTCCCATCAAGGGCTATAGTGAACCAGTTCAGCTATCCATGCATCGATTCATTGCGGTTCAGCTGGTTTCAACTACAGTATTCCACCAGGGAGCGTTGAAGCAGATTCGCTAAAGGCCAAAGCACCTTCTCTTGCTGGCAAGGATCAACCCCAGCTCGATATGGGTCCATCTGCCGATCCACAGGGATGTTCCATTCCTCAGTTCTCAGCTCGTCTCTTGAACGGGTATCACTGTGGATTATCGCCCACATGTTTCACTTCCACCCCGTCATAGGTCTGACGTTGGGAATAAAACTTGATGGTTACCGCTAAAGCTGGGTATATAAGAATCGGAACATCGTTGAATTTTGGCACAAACGAGCATCACTAACCTTCAACGCCATTACTGCTATTTACCCATTATTGTTCCCTTTCAAAACAAAAACCCCAATCACAAAATCAACAATCATGTTCCAACCACACTCTTTCCTCGCCCTTGTCCTCTCTCTTCACGCTATGGTGGGCGTCCAAGGTGCTTGTATCGGACCCGAGGTCAATGTAGCTACTATCAACCTTTTGGAGAGCTTCGAGGGCTTCCGAGCCGATATTTGTGCGTAAAACAGACCTAGAATGGCCGTGCAAAGCTAATTGTACTACAGACGTCGACGCTACTGGCAACCCTACCGTTGGATACGGCCATCTTTGCACTGAGACAAACTGCGCCGAGGTCCCTTATTCGATTCCTCTGTCCCACGACGATGGCGAGCAGCTTCTTCGCGACGACATTTCGGTATGAATGCATCTTATGCTTGTACTTGATCCTATTTTTAATTAATTTGTGGTCTTTTTCGTGTAGGTGGCTCAACAGTGCATCACCCTGGGTACTACTTCCGCGGTCGTGCTCAACGCCAACCAGTATGGCGCCCTTGTCAGCTGGGCCTTCAATATTGGATGTGGCGCTGCGAGGTCATCCACTCTCATTAAGCGTCTCAATACTGGAGGGAATCCCAACACAGTTGCTGGCGAAGAGCTTCCCAAATGGAACAAGGGTAACGGCCAGGTTATCCCAGGCCTCACTAGGCGCCGTGCCGCAGAGGTCAACTTGTTCCAGACCGCATCAAATGTTGGTGCCCTGCCTGTTGGTTGTTAAATATGTCATCTGAGGAGGAATCCCTAGATTCCTCAAGGACGATGCGCATCTCATCCGTTCACATATGAGCCGTGGGGCTTTGATCAATTCTATGTTTCAGAACTTACCCAGGCCCCAAAAGTCTTTGCAGAAAATTTCCTTTGTGCTGGCCATGGCTTACTACTGCGTCTACCGGAGCAGTGTGTGCGTAGAAAAAAGCAATTGGCATATAGGCCTACATTCAACGTCGGTTCAGGGACATTGGCAATACATGATCCAATCACCGCACAATACTATAGGCTCGCAACGGACACAATCGCAGCAAAAATAGCATGTCCCACAGTCGTAAAGTACGATCAGGTATCCATGTCGGAAGAAGTACCAAACAGGTAAACCTGCTGAGGACGTTCAGTGGACTAGCTCTTATCACATTGTTGGCTACAGCAAAATGGAATGCGCACTCCGCTAATGCATAATAAAACTATGACGTATATCTTACAGCTTTGCTTAAGGCGTCTAAGCACAATGATGCCAGCCCGGCTACTCTGCCATACGCAATTATACGTAGTATTGCTCATTCTAATTAGATTCGGTGCAGTCTCGGCAGCACCGACCAAGCAGTTGCATCCTTTCCCTCCTTTCCCTCGAAGCGCAGCCTCGTCTAACCTCCAATCTCATGTATTTCGTCATGATATCGTCGAGAAGAGTCTTCCCCAAGTTCATGAGTGGTAGGTAGCGAGGTTGGAAACGGGCGAGTCTGATGTGGTATATCCGGAGGCGTGCTGGAAAACTGCTGATCCAGATGTCTTATCGGGGAGTCTGAAGTAATGCTAGATAACGGCGGGCTCACACCTAAGTGCTGCGATCCTGCTAGGACCAAGGAGCTTTCGTTCACTTTTGTCGTTTGAGCGCCATCTTGTAGCGTGGAACCGAGGGGTTGAAATCGACAAGGCGCATCGGGACTGAGATCTGGAGTTGTACCGTAATTGGGTTTCGTAGGATATCGCCGCACAAATATAATAACCAAAACCAGGAGGGAAAGAATGGCTAAACCTCCCACTACGCCACCAACAATGGCACCGATGGGGGGCCCTTCATTGCCTGTGGGTTCTTCAGGCGCAGTGGATTTTGCCGGTTCTTGAGACTTAGTGAAGGTTTTTAGTTCTCGAGACATCGTGGAGATTTTCCGCTCTTGAGATGTAATAGAGGCTTCAAGTTCTTCGGTCGCAGTGGAGGTTTCTGTTTCGGCATTGTTCTTTGATGCTGTCGTTCTAGCATCTACAGACGAGGAGAAAGATCGTGTGGGCTCATCAACCGCGTTGAACGACACTGAATCGGAGCCTTCCGAGTCGCTACATTTGAGAAGCGAAATACGACTCTGAAACACGTACGTAAAGCAGGCTGGTGCAGTGCTATCCGTACTATCCAGCCAAAGTTCGACTCGGTTAGTTACCAAGTAGCCAGCCAATGATCCAGTAACAGGCTCACCATTTCAGAATACCCGTGTTTCTTTCGCATTGTCCGTCGCACATTTCTGGGTTTTCAGCAGCCTCCATGTCAAGGCAAAGAGACCTGTAATGTGACAAATATGCATCTCCACACCAAAGGCTACCGTGGATCTCCTGTTCCCATATGCAGCGCACAGTTGAAGGACAACTTACTGGGTCATCCAGGGATCCCGATACAAATCCGCAGGTGTTGTCTGGCGCGATGGTGTACGTTGTTGTTCTGGGCTCTTCCTCTGTCGTTGCTGCCTGTCGTACGGCGATGGCACTAGTTTTCTTGACGACGTCAAACGTGAGTGACTTCGGCTTGAGTGCGCCCATAGCGAATACGGCGTCGGTTAATGCATACAGGACCAAGCCTGTAACCCACCGATATAATACTGTGACAGAGCACTTTCTTCTAGAAAGAGAAAAAAACTTGAAAGAAGTAGATGAGACACGAGGAGAGACAATAGACTTTGGGACGAGCGCTGCAGGGGATGTTCAAATACTGGAGAGAAGCAATCAGCACAGCCCGCAAAGCAGGGAATGACCATTGTAAATGACACATCGCCCACGGTACCAACCAATTATTCCCATTTCACCATCATTACTTTGTTCCACTGCTCGGCTGAATGGCGAAGTGTAAGTTACACGGCATTACAGGGGCTGAACGGTCAAGCGAGGATGCAATTCGGAGATTATTGCCGACCGGGCTGGCGTTTGGGACGCGGAAGTACTTGGGAAAGACGCTGTGCGCGTGCTGCGGAACCAACTCGAACATGCTATTTTAAAATGTGCAGTTCACGAGCGTCTCGCGGTCTGTTTCTACGCAGCCCGACACCAACTATTGACTCTGCTCCGCATGTGTTTCTTGAACGGGGCGATGAAGGCCTTGGCAGAGGCTGAGCCTACAAATATGAGCCTGGGAAATACATTGCGGCCTTTGTTGTTGCAATACCAAGGCCGTAATTCAATGTAGACAAGAAAAACTTAACGTGTCACGTCCCTGCCGGTTGGCGTATCATGCCTGCAGACAGGGTGGCTTTCGTCCACGGGTAAGTGACGACATGTTCACCAAGCAATAAGCCAGTCCCAATCCTGAATACAAGAATATAGGCTCGCACAGACCCGTTAGGTACGGCCAGAAGGTATTCTTCTTTGGAGGATTAAGTAACTGCGTCTGTGTACGCCACGCCCAGTAGTTGATGCAAGCCTCAAGCCTGCTCGTCATCTACAGGTCACGAGTTGCAACAAGAGGTGGTTGCACAAGGTCTACCAGTCACAGACCAATCTTGACCAATACCCTGCTTTTCGCAGCGTCTGCCTTGAACACCCCCAGCTCCGCCTCGAAAGGAAATGATTGTGTTGACTAAAAATCTCATTTCGTACCTGCTAGGAAACAAGTTGCACTGCCCAAGTTCATGTAGGCAGTGGCTAGTCGCATCTCCCACTTGTTTTGAGAGGGCTGAATCACAAGGAGAGTTCAGGTAAAGTGAAACATTAATTATCTTCGTTTCTCTAGCTATTGTCGCTCAATTCATAACTCTAGGTCGGGTATCGTTTTATCGCAACTCTCCCTCATCTTTCTAATTTGCCATTCTATCAGATATCTAATCATCGAACGCCTGCCTGCACTAATCGATATTCGGCTTTGGGACTGTGGAGAAATTTGGGTACCGAGTCCTATTATTCGTTAATGAGAGTCCCGTTGCTAGATGGATAGGTCAACTTACACTAGCCATCAGTTTGAAGATGGAGTTTTGGGCACCCTCGAAAAGAGAAGTCACCTCCTGGAGGATATTTGTTCCCGAGACGTCCTGGGCTCGGGCCTTGGTCATCCGGTCTGCCAGGCTTGCGCGGAGTTGGTGATTAATGTTGAGTTCTCGGGGAGAACCAGGAGCAAGAAAAGTGTTGAAGATGACATATGACTGGCCCAAAAGCTCGTTGGCTTCCTCCACTGAAGCCGCGTCCGTCTTCCTGTACGCAATGATGGCTGCCTTGCACTGTTTAATAAATTCATCGACTTCCTGGTAGAATGAGAGGTTCTCCTCGCAGTGCGTCTCCCGCAGATTCTCTCGGAACAGAAGGCGTAGGGTGGGATCCGTCAAGATCTTGTCTAGTCTCTGACTATTCGAGTCGTTTGTGCCGTGTGCCTTTCCTCCTTGCGAGGAGCATCGACTCGAGCTGCTGCTGTCGACGACATCCTGGCCTCGCTGGGACAGCTGGTACACCGCGTTGTGGGTTGGTTGGAAGAGGTTGCATCTCGGAAATTGTGACGAGTATACCCGATCCTGAACAACGGCTTCGATGAGGTCTTGTTCGACAAAAAGAGTGGCAAGGTCGATCGCTTCTCGGATGTCCATCGTCGTCGTGTAGTCCATCAGCCAGTCAGCAATGGCCTGGCCAGTATAGGTGTCGTGGTATATCCGGCCGTTGATCTTGCGCTCGGCAGTGATCGCAACCCCCGTGACGCTCTTGTAGTCTCGTGACGAGTTCGAGTCGGTGGAGGAGGTCGACATTTTCTTCGTCCGTCCATCAACCCCAACAAACCTCCCGAAAACAACCTCAATAGTTCCCCGGTCAAGACAAAGCTTGTCTGTCGTCTGGTCCCTCTCCAGAGCATTCAAAGGAGACGAGATGAGGTCAGCCAGCTCCGGCAACTGATCGTGATCAATGCCGTTCTTTGCGCAGAACCAGTCCAGCACGGTGAGTCCCTTAGAGGTAAGTTTCCATACCATTCCCTTCAGAGGGAACATCTGCTCGTGCTTGCCGTCTGCTGACTCGATAAAATGAGCGTCGATGAACTTCTGGCACAGGGAACGGGCCATGTCTTTGTTCATGGCGAAGGTAGTCGTCGAGGTGGAGATGATGGTGCAGGTTGGGTCGTTGGGATCCGGCATCCGATTTGACTGCAACAGTTTGAGGTTGCCGAGGTTGTGGATGGCATCTTCGGAAATGAACGTGTAATCCACCTTGGTGAATCGGACGCGGTGGGATTGAAGAGGCAGTAGGCTGACAACGAGCGTGGAAAAGAGGTCATTCAAGTCCTAGTGGTCGTGGGATTAGCGAATGCACGACAAGCGACGTCTGCACAGGGTAAATCTGTAGTAATTAAATGCGTACTTTTGAAAGCTGCCTGTCGTCGCCCGTCTTGCGTAATAACCGCGTTGACGATTGGTTGATCTTGCTTTTGTGCATCGTCATTATCGGCTGTGTTGAAAGAACAAATCGGTCTCGGTAAATCGGCCCTGTCCACCACTAGCTTCGGTCGAAAGGGGAAGAAGAAAGCAAAGTAAAAGAGAGTGCGAGAAGAGAGAGAGTGAACGGCTTTGTTTCTTGCGGTGGCGTCGAGTCACTTAAGGGATGTATTATTTATGACTTGAGCCGCAGGCGTTCGTCCGGCAGTAGAAGGTCACAATAGGGCGAGAGATCGGACACCGACAAACCACCAACCCTAAGTATTTAAGCCTCCAAGGTTCGCAGTCAAGGATGTACGAAGCATGCTGGAAATGAACAAGGGCAAGGCAAAGAGCTAGTGCATGTTCGGGTGGGGGGCCACATGGGAAATGTGACGCTATCAACGAGCCATGACTTGAGAGTCGAAGCAGATTAGAAAGAACAGGCCCATCATGACGATGGCAAGGAGTTGAGGGTTGCGATCCCTGCCGGCACAGGGACTGCCGGCGCCAGACATCCGCTAGCCCGGCGAGGTGTATTTACGATTCAGGGCCGTTTCCCCTTGAGCAAGTCGAATCCTTCGATGCGGTCTTCCATCAGATCTCATTTGCTACTCAACACGTGTTTTTCCAGTGGCCTTCTTCCTCAGGATCTGCGGAATGGATCGGTGGCATATAACAGCACACGAATCGAACCAAAGGCGCCATCCCAGACAAATTCGTCGAGTCGCCATCACGAACTCGGTTCCGCGCCTCGACCCTCACCACTGCGGCTCCGCTCTCTCCATCTCGCCGCACGTGTACGGGTAAGCGCTAATTGCCTTTCTGGAGCTCCCAGGGTCCTAGCCAACACTGGGCGCCAGCCCCCGCCCGGCCTAGATAATGGGTTGTCTTTAGTTATATACCCAGACCCTTTAGCCTCAGCAAACCACATCCGGTGACTGCTGAGGCCGAGTTGTTTTGGTCGAAGCTTCACCACGTGCGTATGCCGGGCAGCTTCCGGCGCTAAATCTGCTCCATCATGCCGATCCCTTTCTAGCCCCGTTCCAAAACCGCCGTCGGGTGCCGATGCCGAACTTGGAGCGAGCTACTGGAGTCGCCTTATGGTCAGTCCACTGATATGCGGTAGCATGATGGAGCTTGTTTGACAAAGGTTGATAGAATTGATGCTATGTCACTTGTGTCGCCACGATGTTCAGTAGTATCAGGGGCTGCACCGAATTCTGCGGGCCACCCGTCACGCGATCTCCACGGCCATTTCACTAGCGAGAAAAAGGGGGGTTAGTTTTTAATGCTAAAGGAGTTCATTGCTTCAAGCTTGCAGAGCTAAGCCAGATTGCCACGTGCAACAGCCGCCTATCCGTTATCTAGCCATGTGGTTGCTGATGAGATTCTTAAGGCTGGGGCAAGATTTAAGGTGACGGAAGCAGTTGTCGTTCCAATAGTTGGCTTCTCGACTCCATCACCGCTTGGCCCAGCGTGTCTTGGCGTTGGACTTGCGCTACCACGTGTTGGCGACACAACGGGGTCACTCATTTCGTTGGTCTTTCAGCATCTGCGAGTGCTTGTGGCGGTGAGGCTCAATTGAAGGCGTCTCTGATGGATCCTCGGCCGCATCTGCGTGGCGCCGTCCCGTGTTTTGCTTGTTGCTGATGGAAAAAGCAATAACAATCATCATCGGCCGCTCCCAGACGCGGGCGTTGTGTTGTGCAGGACCGATTGCCAGCCAATAATTTGATCTGATCGTCGATTGCGTATCGCGACATGGTCGTTCCACTGTCCAAGCTCGACCGGCCGATGTGGCCATGCGCGCAAATAAGGGGAGTGCAACATGGGTATGAAAGGAGATGCTATGGATCCTCTGAAGCTGGAGACAGTAGACTAAATAACAAAGCCCACGGGCATCGCGCCTTGCAGACCACCATCGAGATACCATCAGTCGCGCCCGACTCTCGTGATGAGAATCTTCACTGGGGCGGGAAGCAGTGCACTATCGAGAGGAAGCTCATTTCTCGTCCGCGATCTTTGCAAAGTAATTACGGTTTGTCTCCCCTATCTTCACCGGGATCTTTTGCGTTCTGTTGGTTCCCTCGAAATTTCCACACGGCCTGCCCAAAACATCCCAGCCCGTCGATCACTAGTGCATTGCGGAGCCGCTGGGCTCTCCCACAATCCCTGTCTCCGCGTGGTCAAATTATCGCTGCCTGCGGGATGATCGTTCTCAAGGATGCCTGTTATCAAGCAACCCATGGCCTATTACGAGATCATCTCGGACCGTTCCGCCAAAAGCAACCAGTGGCTTGCCATTGCATTGCTCCGCTTTGATGCAATGCAATGCAGTTGGTCATGTCCAATGCCATGCGCAACATTTCGGTGTGCTTCGGTCAATTTCTGCTGGAGCCGTCGGACGGCAGGGGACTTCTTCTACAGCGCTCGCGGCGATCATCAGTCCACTCAGTACGACATAAGCAAATAAACCTTGACCGGCCTCCAATGAGGCCGATCCCTATGACCTTTTTCTCCAGGCATTATGCTGGGACGAGAACAACTCGGCGCAGACCCAGCCAAGCATAGAGGTTAACTACCCTAGAGAGCTGAAATGAGGAAGGAGTTTAGAGATGAGCTAAGGCCACCGGGTAGAAAGGTATACGATTGAGGACCTAACATTAGGCACTAATACAAAATCACCTCAGGCAGCAAGAACTTACAGAGAGAAAGTCTGGGATGCAGACAACTTACCAGTGGCGGCTGGCTCGGTCCATTGTTTTGTCTAGCTTGCGGATACACCTCCACCTAATCCAAGACGACTGACTCGAAGATCTCTCCGAGCACGTGGTATTCAGGGGCCAGAGTCAAGATAAGAATTACGGGAAATGAACTGGAGGAAAGAGGCTGCCGTTGTTTCTACGAATGAAAGCAGATGGCTATTTTCTAATTCTTCACAACAAGCGTGGACACGTCGGAAATAGGTATATGCAAGGAGGAGAGAGGAAATGCTATTTCTTTCTACTTGAGAAGATTCCCGTAGTTAATAATAATGCAGTGTCAGTTTGCCAGGAGTCACAGCCGTCTTGGCGATGAGTACTAGGCATATTACACTTCTGACAGCAAATTTATTCCTTCCTAGAGTAGGCAAACCTGCCAGTAAATCTTGCGAAATGCGGCAATGACCATGTGACAATGGCCTACGAGAATTCAAAAACCCCGAAATGGAGGAGCGAGCGTTGATCAGTTGACAAGGCAGCGAAGGGAAGTATATTGTGGCTTTGAGGACGATGTGACCTTTCGGGTGGGGGTTGTTTGTTAAACGTAATGAAATAAGAATATGATTGGTTGGAACCGACTGAATGGGATTGCACAGGTGTCTTTATCTTGGTTAACGTCTGATTTGTAAAGTATAAAATCTAGTCATGACGTTCAGGAGGTGCTCGTCTCCAAGGATTGCCTGACTTCTTGTAGCCTCTTGCGCTGCTTCCCTTGCTCATCAAAGTTGTCTTCACTTAGCCAATTCTCAAGCCCTCGCTTAACGACAGGCCATTCCTCATCGGTAATGCTGTACCAAGCCGTGTCCCTGCGTCTCCCCTTGATGATCATGTGCTTCCTGGCATAAAGTTAGCGGGGTGCAGACCAAACAGATGCGACATGCAGTGGGTACCTGAAGATGCCTTCATACACAAAGCCTAGCCTCTCGGCGGCGGCGAGACTGGGCTTATTCAGATGGTTTGCTTTCCACTCGACCCGGAGGTAGTCCAAATCCTCAAAGGCGTGCTTGATGAGGAGATAAAATGCCTCACTTGCGCCACGGGTCTGCTTCAGCACCTCGCCAAGAATGATACTACCCAGCTCGATTCTTCGATGGTCCGGAACAATAGAGAGATAAGACATCATCCCGACTGGCTCGGAGGTCGGATCGGACTCTGGGCCAGACAGCACGGTGAAGTAGAATGGGTCTGTCGATGTGGTCCAGGCGTCGATAGTCTCCTGCCACTCCTTCGGATCCAGGAATGGTCCGCCGAACATGTACGTCCAACGATGGCCATTTTCTTCGCCACCCAGATGCTTGAACAGTGCTGGCGCATGAGCTGGCTTCAAGGGGACGAGGGAGATGTATTGGCCGTGGAGTGAGATTCGCGACGGCCTTGGAGCCGATTTCGGCGGGACGAGAGGGCCAACAGGCAAATGCATATCTGGCTACGGAGTGGTGAATTCTTCGAGGTGTCACGATTAATTGTACAGAACTCAAAACCTGGTCCACGAAGTCAAGGTTTCGAGTGGTTTTATGTTGGTATAAGTGTACCTGGAGGGCGTGAGTCAGATACACCTCCGCGTCGGACCTTTGTGCCGTGAAGTGGAGTCACGGCTTACTCCTCGGAGCTCCGAGTCAGCCGGACCGGATGCCCGATCATGAAAGCGACCACTGAAAGCTGCGAAAAGAACACAGTTTTCACCAGAGAAGAGAATGAGTGTTTAGAATACGAAGTAAAATATAAGACTTTGTTCCTACAATGCCCAATGTTCGCAATACGGGCATTCGACCAGTCATGCCATTGTCGCAGTGTAAAGTTTCTGGTAATTTCGCAGGATTGACTACTAGAACTTCAGCCGGTTTATGTGAGCATCGGTACGTGCTAATTACGGATAGTAAAAGTATGAGAGGCACGGAAGGAATTGCAAGGTGGGATGCTTGGAGCCTCGATGCAGAGACCTGGGTGAATGAAGGCTCAGTCTGTCTCTCATTCACAGGCGACGTGAGGTAGTTTTGATGAAGCTCTGCACAAATTAGATGACCTGCTGACAAGACAACGATAGTTTGTTTTATCTCTAGTCCATATACATGAAGGTGTTATGCTACTAGGTTCCTGGACATGAATGGTGAGGTGCGGCCTTTAGCTGCACCTAGTGCTCCAATTAGCGGCTGAAACCTGGGCTTACCTTCAAACTCTCCATGGGCGCAATGACTGTAATGCAACATGTTATGTTTAAGAAGTGGCACGTGACCTATTTGAGCCTCTCAAGCTTTAGCCAAGGCAGATCCCATCCTGCTAGGCTACAGCGGCGACGTGAGACGTGAGTGATCGCCACTGAGTCCGAACGCGGATGCCAGAGAAGCTGCCACTCTCTTCGCGATAGCCACCACAGCAGCTGGGTCTTTCTATATCACGATATAGATTATGCTAATTGCACACCGCCGAAATCGTTAAGCAAGACCCGTCGCTGATGCCTTCTGGCTCAAGCTCGAGCTCTTCCAGCGACAGCGCCGTCGTGCCGAGACCTGCTACTCGAAGAAACCATTACAAGTCTCGGCTAGGGTGCTTCAGCTGCAAACGAAGAAGAGTAAAGTGCGATGAGGACCATCCCACGTGTGCGCCGTGTTCGCGACTCGGCTTGCCGTGTCAATATCCACCACGTGCTTCGCAGGTGGCGATACAGACCCCGAGACCCGCCCCGCCGAGTATCGCTCTGGAGGACTTGAGATTCCATTATCAGTTTCTCACGGTTGCGTATCCGAGCCTGCCACTGCGGGGACATCAAGTCTGGTTGCAATGTGCGGCCATGACGCATTGCGTGAGTAGCTTCTCAATTCTGGACCATGTCGCAGAGAGACCTAATTACTCACCTTGACACCGTTAGTATGATTATTTAGCACACGCGGCGTTGGGACTTGGCGCTTCGCACTTGTCACAGAATGGGAGTGGGAACTACACCGCTCAAGCTCTCCAACACCGGGTGACGGCTATTCGACTCGTCAATAAGCAGTTAGCCGAGCCTCACAACAAGACAACGGAGGAAGCAGACGCCCTTTTCGCTGCCCTTATGTGCATTATTGCACAGTCATCGCTCATGCCACATGGGATGACTGAGTACCTTGTGATGACAAGGGGTGCTAACCTAGTTGCAGCATCAGTCATGCCCGAGTACAGTCGGTCGATCTTCAAGGCCTTCTCTGCCCAGGGGCACATTCAGAGCATCCGTGAGATTATTCACGACCAGCCGAAGGATTTGGAACTTCTGGATGGCTTTCGTACTTCGGTCATGAAGCTGGAACCATACTGCCAGAGGGTTCACGAACGAGCCTACTTTGAGGCCCTTGTCAAGACCATTTCGTTGGCACCCACTTCGTCCTTTGCAGGTGAGTCACCCCACCACCGGGATCCATTCTTGTCCATTAATGTGTCATGGTCCGTAGCTTGGACAGAGTTTGTTGGTCTATTCATGATGCCCAGCTTCATGTGTAACCAAGACTTCCAGTCGTTCATTGACCAAGATAACCACGTGGGCCAGTTGCTTATCATCCACGTGTTTCTCCTGGACTACATCCTTGGGAGATTGTTCATGGCACTTTCGGACGAGCCCAAGTGTCCAGGCCGCAAGAATATGGTCATCTTGTGGGCGGAAAACATCGTCAACGGACTCCCAAAAGAATACCAGCACTGCTGTGTGTGGTTGAAGGACTTCTGCCTCAGTCTTGCGGAACAAGACGCAAGGTATTTGCTTAGTCCATGAGAAATTACTCAAAGCGGCCATGCCGATAAACGGATCGAGATTGAGACGCTGAGATAGTTAAATGAATGAATGAGCCGCGTTTTTGTTAGACAAAAGGGTGACCCCCATGTGCCCTGATAGTGACCATTGTGAATTGGGCTTAGTGCACGACTAAACACTCAAATAGAGTTTCAAGCTTTGGTGCTAACGTCATCCTGAAATTGTGCATAATTACTTACCGTACCACATCTCGTCTAATGTGGTTTGACGAGATGCAACCCGATCCGAAACAGCATGATCCTGAAAATCTCTGCGCTGAGCAAAGCTGGATTCACTCGGTGCAATGTAGACTAATTGCAGTCCTGTCTGCGCAGTGTGTTCCATCTCGATACAGCTTCTCATAAAAGCTCACAGACTGAGCCATCGATCTTGAAGCCATGCCGCTTTTCAGATAATCTCAAGCCCCTGGAATGAACCTCTCCGTGCCATGACTATTGCATCTGATAGGGCAATCCCGGGCCGGTCCTGCACGACCCGGCCAGCTTCCGGCGTTCTGGAAGCTCTTCGCGTACCGGGTCCCGCCAGCGGAGCAAACCCGATTTATCGGATCCGCCGCGCGGATCCGCAGGCTTCGTATGAACTGTAGTCACCCCCGTGCCAGATGCCAGTGCGCCGTGGGCCCTGCGCAAACCGGCGGCTTATGGGATAGGCCAGCTTCGGGGTTCATGCTGGAACGGGCAGCAGAGACTCCGTTTGGATCCCCTCAACATCTTGCATCAGAGGAGCTGGACATGATGCAATTGTCTTCTCGTGAGCGTCGTGTCTGTCGCATGTTTGACGAGCCTGACAATGGCCAATGGTACGACGTGGAGCGTGAGTCCTTGGCATAAGCTATTGGCAAATTTTCTAGGATCGTGAACGAGTTTTTACGATGGTTCCCTACATAAGAAAGGGTTCGACTACCTTACACCAAAAGCCATAGAAAATTCAGAGTACACCAACTGCTAGTAATTGGACAAGATTTCGAGTACTCACGATGGCTTCTAAATCTCGAGGGAGCTGGCTTACATGGTTTGCGGACTCGGATAGTCCACGAGAGCGCAAGCTCATCACCAAGCTTGATCTGCTCATCGTGCCCTACGCGGTCTTGGCCTACTGGGTCAAGTACATGGACCAGGCCAACTTGAGTGAGTCTAAACTGTGAACTAATCACAACACCGAGTAGTATGTAGCTAACACTCCGCCAGATAACGCATATGTCTCGGGTCTCAAGGAGGATCTCAACTTCGAGGGCAATGAGCTCGTCAAGCTTCAAGTCTTTTACACGGTCGGCGCCGTCACCGGCCAGATCCCGTTGATGTTTCTGCTCACCTACATTCCACTGCATTTGCTCATCCCTGCCCTCGACATCTTCTGGGGTATTTTCACACTCTTGCAGTACCGCGTGACTGGATTTTCGGAGCTTGCTACTTATCGCTTCCTGGTTGGCTGGTTTGAGGTTTGTCACAGCACTCGTGAACTATGAGAGGACGTTGCTGAGATTTATTCATCGTAGGCGGCTTTTTTCCCTGCAGTCAACTATGTTCTTGGTACGTTTCTTTGTGAAAAGCACAAGAGAAGCTATTAACCGGAAGCAGGAGCTTGGTACCGCGGCGACGAACTGGCCAGGCGCGGCGGCATCTTTTACATCGGACTCTACCTTGGTACTCTCACGGCCGGCCTCATCCAAGCCGCCGCATCAGCCCGACTCGACGGCGTCCACGGCCTCGAAGGCTGGCGCTGGATGTACATCATCTGCGCCATCATCACAATACCGATCGGCATCGTCGGATATTTCGTCCTCCCCGGCACGCCCGACCAGCCGAACCGCATGTGCCTCACGCAGGAGGACATTGATCTCAGCACTGAGAGACTGAGCCGCGCAGGCCACCAGTCCCAGGGCAAGCTGAACCTTGGCACGCTCAAGCGGATCGTTGCGAAGCCGCAGTTCTGGACTGTTATTTTCCTCGACGTCTTGTTCTGGAACTCGCAGCTGCATACCAGCTCGGGAAGCTTCTTGTTGTGGATCAAGTCTCTAGAACGATACTCCCCAGCCCACATCAACGAACTCGGCACGATTGCTCCGGCGCTGGGCATTTTCTATGTATTGGTTGTTTCTTTTGCTTCTGATTTGGTCATGGGTCCTGCGTGGGCCATCACCATGGCATACACGTGGAACATCATCGGCCTGATAATTCTTATCGTCTGGAACGTACCTGAATCGGCAAAGTGGTTCGCCTTCATGACCATTTACTCGGCCAACGCCATGGCGCCGGCTCTCCACGGTTGGGTCAATACGCAGCTACGGACTTCGCCGGCTGAACGATCTTTCACGCTCGTCTTGATCAACGCTATTGCCCAGTCATCTACCGCCTGGACGCCCTTGCTGGTATACCAGACTGTCGACGCCCCTCACTTTGTCAAGGGCTTCTCATTCTCACTTGGATGCGCCATTACGCTGGTGATTTCGACGCACATCCTGAACTTGTATCTGAAGCGGAAGGAGTAAGTAATTTGAATGTGCTGTTGACCAATAGACGCTAACCGTTCCCAGTCCACAAGTACAAGACCCCGTTGGGTTGGCCACTGTTGATGAAGCTGCGATATCGGCGGATTCGAAGGCGGCGAGCGCGAGAGAAACCGAACGGGATGGGTTGAGTGCCTAAGAAAGTTCGCTGGGGCCAACGGTGAAAATTACATTTCGAGCAAGGCGCCTCACAGTAGAGTGGGAACGCAATTGCAGCCAATTGGAGAAGTGCCTCTGTACATAATGAAGGCTAGACGTGAATCATCACTATGGGACGATGATGTTGGTGGAATTCCCACAGTACTATGCGCGATGTGACTTCCTACAATGCAGGGTGCCTTGTTTTGGTCTTGTGACACATTAACAGATACCAAAGGCTTACCCACTCAGTTTAAATAACCCTCTTTCATTCAGCTCATTTCGAGAGTCATCCTCTTGCCCAACTACCCTCCAGATAAGGACCTTTGCAATCATGTAGACTTCCCACAACTTGCGAAATCAAGCTCCTCCCACCATGTTGCAAGCCATCATTGGTCGGTTCATCGGCCAAGAACAAGAATTACAGCTCTCTCATATCCTCGATATCCCGTATCTGCCTTATCTCCCCCCCCGACGGGACTCGATGAGGTTCGCCTTCTCGAACTCAGCTCAGGGAGATCCGGCCAGTTTCGAAACGTGCCGCTTGATTCGGCTCCATTATACTATGCAATTTTATATGCACGGGGAGATCCGAAACCTGTCGCCCCGTACATTGTCAATGGCGAGCAGATTCTGATTTCACAGCAATTGTCAGATGCGCTGAATCGCACCCTTGCCTTCCTCTGCGGCCCCAGTCGACTTGTATATATACGGGTTGATGCTATTTGTATCGACCAAATCCACGATGTCGAAGAAGCCGCGCAGGTTGCGTTCATGGGCTATATCTACGCCAGAGCAGTGGGCCTCCAGGCGGAAATCTGAGCTAGATACCGTTGACACGGGGACATCGGCCGAGCAACGAGAAAACGGAAAGGAAGTATTATACCCGAGGACTAGAAGTCTGTCTAAAATGTCCCTGACTGAGTTCACAACTTCTGCGGGTATCATGAAGCGGTGGCTGTTTTTCGGATATTCAGCACTAGGTTAGCTGCTAAAGCTGCCCTTATACCACCCCTTCGGAGAAATCATCTCCCTCTGCATTAGGTACTGATAGAAACATCCAACTTCCAATCTTCAGACCCTAGAGGTAAGCTCTATGCCGTGGCTGGCATGAGCGAATCAATCCGTTGCCGATGTTTTCAAAGATTTCTGAAACGGACACATGGAGCAGAGCCAAAGTTTGGAGCTGTCGCAGCTCACTGGAGTAAACCATGAGACAAAATTAAACCTATTGAACCTACCCTCCCGGATCCCTAACTTCGCAAACTTGGACCATCTTATGCTCAATCACTACAAACTGCTTCAAGATGATAGCTACAGTAACCACATTGCGATTGGCTACAAGATTTGGGATGCGTTATTATAATTTTATTTGATGGTAAAGCTACACTAGCCTAACGCAGAGAGCGAGTTTCGACCAGAAGGTATACAAGCTTGGACAATCGACTGAGCATGCGGTCCATGTTAAAAGGGAACAACGGATGACCCCAGACAGCTTCGCTTGGCTCACGAAGAACTCCGAGCAGCATATCACCCTCCAACCATGAGCTGTCACATTCTGCAGGCTTACTTTCGAACGCTGCTCGGATACTGAAGTTTGAAAACAAAATCGTCTTGACCGGAGCAATTTGGGAGTGGTTGAGAATTCCGGTTTCCAACCTGTTCCTTAAATTCGACCTTTCTCAAGAAGTCGACCAGGTTCCACTTGGTGTAAGGGCCACACCAGCTGGTATGAGAGTCGAACCTGGCAAGCTTTACTATGAGTTTCAGTCTGCCGTTTCTAGCAAGCTCGACACGTTGGATCTGAAATAATTACACAGTCTTGATTGTTGGTAGGTAAAGAGAGCGTCTGCGAAGGTGATTGTTGCCTTGGTAGCGAATCTTTGTCGCATTATTTGAATTGAGTATGATAGCATCAAAGATGGAGAAATCATGGCAGTGACGGGAATGGGATTGCTTTTTGCCTGCTCCTGCGTCGTAGCTAAGGAGCTATGGGAGCTATGCAAACGGGGCCGTCAAGACGTTCTCGAAGGGGTCGGCGCTGCGCTCCGTGTCGGCGCGCGCCCGCTTGTGAGAACTAGGAACTAGCACTAGAGAATCATCGTCCTAGAGGGCAAAGTTGTATTGAGCGTGGAAGCCAGGGCGCACCAGCCGCTCCATCTCCCCCTTGGGGCTGGCCTCGGCAGGAATGTCGTCGCGGTGCCAGCGGAGCTCAAAGTCCCTTTCCGGGCGCACCAGCATATTGAACCGCTCCACGGCAAATGGCTCGTCTTCGCATTGCAGAAGCTCCAGTACGATGGAGAGAATCTCCTCAGAGAACTAGTGGTCCATGTAGATATCGCTGCCGGGAAGCTCAGGGTTCATGGGATGCTAAACGCCCCAGATGCCCTTCTCCGGGGTCAGGTCATAAGGAGGAAACTACTTGCCAACAGTTCGGAGGTGCGGCCACTGCCCTGCGCGAGCCTCTCCACCTTGAGGCTGGCCTCGCGGAGAGCCTCGATCTTCTCTTTGTCCACGATGGACTTGATGACAACAAAGCCATCCCATTCCAAGCTGGCGAGGCGAGGGGAAGTCTTTTGCACCGGCCTTGTAGCTTTGGTGCGGGTTGCAGTAACAGGCGATTCTTTTCCCGGGGGTCCGTTTCTTATATGGACAGAGTGGCGACGAGGTGTGCTTGAAAGTATTAGTGGATTACGGATTACGGAGGTAGGATAGTATGACGGTCTGTATTGAGTGTAAAAATATATCTGCGGCGATGGAGGGAGGGTCCCCTTCTTTTTCGACTTGGAAGATGGAAGCAATGGCATAAATGCATGCTTGTAGGACCCGACGGAATCGGGTTGTTACCATCTCTGGCAAATGATGGAGACGACGGCGACAATACGACCACGCTGCCCATAAATATCGAAGATTGTCGGTTGCAACCAGGTCGGCCTCACCTTGCGTCTCTCGATTCTCCTACTGGACGTCCCGGCTTGTGCCGGCAGACATGTTATGCGTTCCGAGCGCACAGGCGGAGTAGCGTGCTGTTACCCGCTACTAACCCAATACTCAGTCTTGACGGCTACCAGCAACGTTACATGCTAGCCCAGCCTGTCAATACTAAGGACGGGGGTTTTGAGACAACGTCCAAGCGAACTAGTGCATTACGAATGTGACAAATGGATCGGGTAATGCGGGGCCTAGCGTCCAGCCAAGATGATAAGGAAAGTCAAAAGTCATGCCGAGAGTCCACGATGTGTTCAGTCCGCTTGGTCTACTGTAGGGGCTTTTATTAGATTTACACACTGGCGTTATCTATAAAGCTTTCCGTTGATTGGGTGTAGCTAGTGCTCTCACTGGATTTTCAGCTTCTGAAAGGCCCGCAAACCCGTTTTCACATTCGAGCTACCTTCTGAGGGGGGCCTTTTAGTGTGGCGGGCTACTACCTCGCATGACCCTGGATCGCGTTTCCCCACCACGGATGGTACGACGTAGTATGTCCTAGCCCGTATGAGATAATTAAAACTGTTGTACGGAGTATGCATTGAGTATGTATACTACGGTTTAGCCAAGCCGCTTTGAATGCCTTCCCTTCCGTTCTAGCTCCCGACATAAACCAAATCGCCAGGGGACACCTTCGTCTGACCACTCGCAGCCAATAAACACGAAAGATTACGTCCCAGTCTTCAAATATGTCGTCAAAAGTCTTCACGCGATTTTCGCTTAAAGGCAGAACTGCCATCGTCTCGGGCGCTGCGTCTGGTCTCGGACTCGCCATAGTCGAGGCGTTGGCTGAAGCCGGTGCTAATGTAGCAATCTTGTACCACAGCAGCGACTCAGCACTCGAAACCGCCAAACGGGTGGCAGACGATTACAATGTCAAATGTCAGCAGATGCGTTGTCCCAAGTCCTAGACATTGCTGACCCAAAGCCCCGTGCTCGTCCAGGCAGTGCATATCGCGTCGACGTTACCCAAGCAGACAATGTTGAGTCTACTGTCGACCAGGTGGTCAGGGACTTCAACGGCCGGTTGGACTGCTTCATAGCAAATAGCGGCATTTCGTGTAAGCTCTTCAAAACAGATTTGAACCATCTGTGGCTGGTCCTGGCCTCTGGGGTCGAGTCACTGATCGATTGGCTGGCCTGAAATAGGGAACGAAACTTCTGTTCTTGATAGTACTATTTCACATTATCGCGAGATCATGGCAACAAATCTGGACAGCGTGTACTACTGTGCTCGAGCAGCGGGGTCACACTGGCGACGACAGGCAAAGGAACAGACAACCGTAGACGGGAAAAAGCTTGACGGTTTCTGCAAGGGCAGCTTTGTTGCGACCGCGAGTATGAGCGGCCACATTGTCAACTTTCCTCACATCCAAACCGCGTACAACGCGTCCAAGGCTGGCGTCATTCATATGTGTAAGATTCTGCCGACAGCCCCCCTACATGTTTACGCTGAGGACAGGCCTCTAACCTCAGGTTTTATTTATAGGCAAATCTCTTGCTATTGAATGGGTTGATTTTGCTCGCGCAAACACCGTGTCGCCTGGGTTCATCGAGAGTGGGCTTACAGGATCGGTCCCAGAAGATGTGAAAGATTCTTTGAGAGAGAAAACACCTCTTAAGTGAGGCTCATCCCCGAACTCGGTTAATGCGCTATGTCTAATGCTAATGTCTCCAGGCGTATAGGTGGCCTGGAAGAAATGCAGGGGGTCTATCTTTACCTTGCCTCCGATGCGTCGAGTTTCGCCACCGGTACTGATGTTGTTGTTGATGGTGGCTACCGACTGTGGTGATTCTAGGGTATGACATAGCTATAACACGGCATCCGTAGAAGCGCATATCTATGCTAACGGTCTCGGGGGGGGTGTCACAGAAGTTGACAGACTCGTAAAATACCAAGAGGATTCTTTGTGTGCATGGGACCCAAGCTGCGTTCCACTACAACATCCAATAATCCTGCAAGATGTGAAGACAGGAACAATTGTCAACTGGCTGAGTGGAGGGCAAAACCTCTATATGGAAACGAAGCCATCTCATCAGGAATTAAATGCATGCTTTTTCTTCCCTTCGTCGTTGTTTCAGAATAGATACGACCCAATTAACGCCTGCGATGCAGAACTACGAACTCCCCACATCTAGCCTTACTCCCTTCTTGATGAGAAAGTCTGCATCCTGGTCCTCGTGTAGCTGCTCGAGGTCCAGTCCGTCCGCCATCGCCACGCAGCACGCCTTGCGAGACTCTGAGTTGAGTTCCTCATGTTGCACTTGCGAACACTGCCACGCACCGTACTTCTTGAGTGCAACATCCCTTGGCCCAGGTACGTCCAGCTCGACCTTCTACTTCGTCTCGAATGTCGAGCCTCGCGCAGTCCCCAGTCCTGTAACAGTAACGGCGGTAGCATTTGCATGTCACTGGCTGCGAAGCAAGTTGGTTATGTTGATGGTGGGCCAGCAACAGGAACGATAACCCTCGGCTTGGTCTGGCGTCTGGCGTCCCTCTCCACTTCCGCGCACAGCCGCTGGCGAATGCTGTCTAGCATATCTTGGTGCGTTAGCAGGACCCCACCTCCCTCCACGAACTTGACGAGATCTTGGAAATAGCTTGTAGTGTTTATTTAGCAAGTACCGAGTTGGCAGGGCGACCCAACTATAGCTTTCAATCTTACTTTTCTAGCAAGCTGGGCACATTGAATTTCTGTGTTATATTAAACGGTTACATAGGATACAGATCAGAAACTCAGCCTAGTGACATTATCTGTATTCTGATTGGATGCAGAATTCTTGTCCTCTTTCGCCCACGAGACAAGGGTTACATCCTTTTTGGCCAGGCCTTTGTACTTGGTCTTATGAACGGTGAGCTCCTTGTGTTTTGCGATAAGCCTCCTGATAAGGTGCGTGGTGTTGAAGTCTTTGACATCTTGTGGATAAATCGCTATCGGTTGTGCATTTTATATGATGCAGCTCACAGCATGCCACGCTGTATTAAGAGCATCTTGTTTCAACCACAGTAAGTGTATGCGTACACTGTTGGAAATAGCTTAAATATCCTCATCAAACTGTGACATGTGGGGCGACTTACGAGACTGAGCGTGTTTTGAACCTCATCTTAAATGCCAATCTGAACATTAAATCGGTACCTAAAACAAGACATTGCAGCACAAGATGCGAGAAAGACCTCGCATTCAACAGAGCGAGCTGAATATTAGTGACACAGATATCCAATATTAGTGTATCAACATAGAGTGTACTAGTTTAATATATACTAGCTAGGTATTACGATCGCGGGGGTTCGGGGCTAGCATCATCTCACACCACAATGCTTTGGTAAAGTATGGGCATCGAACCGCAACGAGTTCAAAGTTCACGTATGAAGCACAAGTATTCAATCTATAGCGCATGGGATTTCTAAGATAGTCTGTCAACGATGCTTCTCCTATAGGGGTACCAAGTAATATGCAACCTTCTCCCCCCCTCACAAGTTTCCTCCCCAGGGTCACTTATCAGGAATGGCCAGTACCGCATCACGTAAGTCTAAGTATCAAACAAAGCACTGCCTCTCCAAGTCTGTCTCAGAATCCTAACTTCTAGAGGTTTTACCTTCACTTCCCTCGGCTGGAACGACCTCAGGTGACACCCAATGCAAGAGATTAGAGTACCGACGACCCATAATCTAAAACTGTCGTGGTCTGGAACACGGAATCTGGGTCTCGCCTGTCCATTCAACGCTCACCGCTCTGGTATTTCGGTCCTGGGTACCACAGCGAGTCTAGACTCGGGCCATGATGAGTCGAGACTCCAGCCATAGTTGCAATTTTCGGATGGATGTAACTCTAAGAGCAAAGACCTCTATAATTTCAGAGAGCTCGTGTTCTGCTGAGATGAAATCAAGGATTATTGTCTGATACGTTGTCAGACAAGGATCCTGGGTACTCGGCCCTTGTAGACTCGGTCTTCGCAGGACCACAAGTAGAGCCAAACAACAACTTAAAAACAAACCAGTTCTCTCCTCTTTCAATTGCTTCTGCATCAATCCCATCACAAGAAACCAGCTCAACAAGCATTAACAACTACTGCGCCAAACAAACACTTATATCAAGACCAACTTATACCTACCATCCCCAAAATGTTTGCCAAGAACTTTCTCCTCACTCCCTTCATCGCCGCCGGCCTGGCTTCAGCCTCTATTACACCCAAACTCATCACTTTTGAGTTGCTTGCACTTTCCCCTAGTACAGACATTCACTTCTCTGGTTTCCAGGCCGCCACGAGCAGCATCGTGATCAATCTGGCTGAGCAAAACGCCATCTGCACGACCGAGTCAGATAACCTGGCCACTTTCACCTTGGTCGGCGGGAACCTATTCCTGTATCAGAAGCCGAAGCTGCTCCAGCAACTATACGTCGACCGCTCTGCCGCAGGTCAGGGGAAGCTCGGCTACACGACCAGCCCCCAGACCAGCCCAAGCCAGTCGGAGCGTACTGGCTGGAGAATTGATCTGAGCGGCAACCTGACCTTTAGAGGCGCCGCCTTTATTGCTTGCCCCGGTAGCACTGAGGATGGCCCCTGGACTCTCTGGGTTGACGTTGGCACAAGCCAGCCGGGCGGTGGAGCAGGGTGTTTGCCATTGACTGCTCGCACGGTCACCACCAACAATCCCAACAGCTGCCAGTACACTGAATAGGCGAAGAAACAGTTTGGAGCAATTCATTCTATGAGTCAGCAGTTGGGAATAGTAGTCGCGAGAGAGTTCTAACATTGCATTTATGGTATGTCTTCCGCTAAGAACGAGAAAACGGCGACGAGGGACCAAGACACCCGACTTGCCGCAACTGCATGTAACTTTGGAAGCCATTTCGTCCCTCATTAGATAGTTCAGTCTCTACCGTACACTTCATCTAGCACCATAGTGGTCAAAAATAAATCTTTCTCCAACTCTAGCTACTCTAAATCGATGCCGAGCCTCCGTCGGTTTCTGGCATCAGTGTAATTTTTATCACCTGGCCAAACCACTTTACTGAACTCGTCATGACTCCAAGACCCGCGACCCCCTTTTAGCTATATCTGGTTTCTATCTTCGAATAACTCTTCCTTGTTGTGTATTCCATTTGCTGCATGGAAAAAGGAGAACACGACGGGAGCTCATTGGTCATTAGCATGGGATTCTATAACAAAATATCAAGCAATCCGTGCACGGAGCCAGCCACACATGGATGGAGTTGACGGGATGCTCCAACAAGGGCAACTGGATATCGCAGAAGAGCAGGGGGAATCTCTCGGCGGAGAATCTCAGTCGCAATGCTGGGGTTCTTTATAAATGAAGAATGAATGTGTCGGCAGGTAAGAAGAGCTGAAAGGAGGCGGCGGAGAGTCTCGAGCTTCCGTAGGATATTAGTTACAACCTCGCATGGAAGACTGATGAAGCTGGCCATGGTACTACTTGGTACTAAGACTTTGTACAGACATTGTGGTTGTGTGATAGACAGCTTGGGAGCTGGAGACTAAAAGAAGAAAGGCGGGGCTCTGAAGCTTGCTTAGTCAAGCGGTAAGGAGTAGGCTACTTGTCACACGATCATGAGGAGCGTCGTCTCTCTGCACCCCTGATGTCGTATAGCTTGAAAACATTCTCAGCTTAGAGTGATGAGTTGATCTTGGCTAGACATTTATGCCTTGAGTGGTCTGCTTGACCTCGCTTGTCTGTCCCATCTGCCTTTACTCAGGTGTTTTTCCGTCGGATACCTTCTTCCTTCGTTGCCATCTTCGTCCTGTGCTTCTTACATCTATCAACATACCAACCTACAAATGCCTTCATGTCTCCAGTGTTGAATGAAGATCGGGCCGATGAGCTTGGCGACAAACCCTTGTCGTGTCTTCCGGAGCCGCATTGCGGTATCTTGATGCGCGCTGTATCAAATGTACTGTCATGCGACGAAGCTGAATTCACATTTGCTCAAATTGCGGATGGAATGCCAGTATCCAAAGTGGAGGAGGATTCCTACGACGACACTGCCTGCCCGGAACATCCGCTCCACACCAAGCACACACAGCTGTGCCCAGGCGTCTTGGAGAAAACCCGCAGGTTTCTAGACGATTTCGATGTTTCGGAACTCGCCTTCTCTCCCAGGGTAAGTACTTGATAAATCTAGTGAACCAATCTCACCTTGCTCCTGTGTTAAGTATCTTTGAATGCTGACAGTGTTGTGCGTTTGCCAGCTCATCCACGATTATCAAACCGCCTCGCCTGGTTCCCGGACTTTCAACATCCGCCTAATTGAAATGGTGGCGAGAGCTATCCATCAGATTGCGGTGCAGTTGTTCAAGTGGCAAGAAATCCACGGGTGTCATCTTGATGATGAGCTATCCAAGTGGGTAGCGCCCAAAGAGCACACCGTATGGTGGGCTCGTTTCCCAGACGGCAGAGCACCAACGCTGTTGAGGCATTCTTGGTATTGCCATTACGTTCAGTACCCTAATGGAGTTGCCGATGGAGTCGCTTACTGGGCTGAGTCCCGTATATTCGGAGGCGTCGTCTTGTTTGACCGGCGTCAACCAGAGTGTCAACCTCAACCACATCCAACGCCCGATGTCGATGTTAGTGTGCTCCCTATCCTTAACGCACAGCCCAACTGACCGTCCGTAATAGCCCGATGCTGTATACTTTCATCCTTGCCATTACGGCGTAACGTACCGTATCTACAAGCTTCTCGATCCCCAGAAGCATGAGCTCCTCCGATTTCTTTTATCCGACGAGTCACCACCTTCACCTTGTCCATTCCCAATCGTGGGCTCCAAGGAAAATATAGAGCGAGTCGACCCAGAAGATTCAAGCGAGGAAAACGAAATCTACCGTGATAGATGGGAACGGCCACCGCTTGCACCTGATGCATCTGATTACCGGACAAGAGATGTCAGGGAGCGATTGAACTATCCCACGATACAGGATTGGAAGGCCTCGTCAGGTCGTGGAGCGGATAGGAGGTATTTTCTGAGGTACGGGCGGTCTGTGTATAATAGTTCTCCCGAAGAAGACTTTTCAGAATGAATTAGTATACAATGGTTAACTATCCCCAATCCTCCAAGGATTCTTCTTTACTTAGTTCAACGAGCGGTGAGCCACTGTAACCACGAGCTTACCTGATAATTAAGTAACATGAACAAATAGTAAGTACCTATGGAATTTATTGGCCTGGGATATTGGTCGGGGATATTGGACATTTTGAGTATTGGTTGTAAATTAAATGGCTATCAGAGGTGTTATCGCCGACCCCTGCAAACCTCTCATGTGCACCCCCCAATATCATTCATCTTGTCAACTCGCCACTTCTACTGAATTTTAGCGTCCGTGGTATGTATTACCTGGTAACTCTCGCGGCACGAGGGAAAGCATAAAACGAGGTGAGCACGAGCTAGAAGAGTTGTTACGTGCTGCATGATGCTCGCGGCGAAGCAATACGGATGTCCCCAGCAGGCCTTGGGAGGAACGATGGGTACCAAGAGGACTGTTAAGTTGGTGGCGGAGACCACCATTGAAAAAAAATGTTCTATAATCAAGCATCTATGAGAGCTTCAATACAATATTTGCCTCCGCGAAGGTATGGAGTGTAGCCCCCATCTGAGTGTCCATTGGTTCACTAGCCTGTTTCGGTCCGTCCCGGTGGCGAAATGCGAGATCGAACTTGCCCCAGAACCAAAAAGACCGAGTCCCAGCGAGAAAAGTTTACTGCTATGAGTCAGAGAAAGCCTGCTCTGTGAAAAATGAGGATGGGAAGAGAGCAGAAGCGAAGGGGTTCTAAGCCAAAGGTGTCTAGGCCATGAACAGTGTGCTAGGAAATGAGAAGAAAGAAAAGTTAACATAACGGAGTGGTGATTGAGATGGAGAAGAGCAGTCAGGTCGACGGAGGTCCGAGGAGAGCGTGTCTGAATGCATCCTCTTTAGCCACCAGTGGTATAGCGAGACGACTACCGGCTTTAGAAAGAGGTTGAACTTTATAATAAGCTTGGCACTCGTTCAACAAGACGGATGAAACCTCTTTTCGAGAGCACGTGTGA
This sequence comes from Neonectria neomacrospora, assembly GCA_013756995.1. Lineage (NCBI taxonomy): Eukaryota > Fungi > Ascomycota > Sordariomycetes > Hypocreales > Nectriaceae > Neonectria > Neonectria neomacrospora. Next base: position 794 of record JABSTB010000527.1, on the reverse strand, counting down.
GAGAGCAACCAAGTTCTGAATAGAGTTCACTGTAGCTGCTTGCCTTTATCACCATTCGCCCACGTCTGAGTTAGAGCAAAACCTTGAGCGGCAGCTTTCTCCGAAACAATGGGTATAAATTGAATCAGGCCGGTCACATTTCCCACCCTTCACTCTCCGCTCTAGACCATTCGAATCACCCAACAGAACACCAGCCGTCCCGGAGTTCAAATTACGCGGGTAGTCAAGAAAACCGTCATACCAATTGATTCCGCCTGCGATACACAGGATTTGCCGTCCAGGATCACCCCAACTCATCACCTAAACTCCACTCAGACATTGAAGTCTCCAGCCTTCCAGACCCGAGGGTGTCCTGGCGCGATGTCTCAGCCGAACGCTCGTGGCTCCGGCGGCTTCTGAAGGTATTGTAGGCGTACTTCCACGTTTTGTGCCTTTTTCCGGTCGTCACCAACAGGCCCCCTCGGCATCCTCGGAATCGTCAGGGCGCGGGCACGGGCGGGGAGGGTCTCCGGCAACGGCTCGTTCGGAATCGAGGTGTCGGGGGCTAGGAGCCCCATCGCGGCAAGGTGGGCTCGGTCGGCGGCGGACATGGTGGTGGTGGGCGGATCTTCTTGGGATTGCGTATTGAAAGTAATGTTTTGATAGTCAAATGCCAACAAAAGCTCTGCGTTTTGGGATGGATGTCTAGACGAAGTCTTACACCTTCTGCCACCATGGTTCTTTGATTACACAGCTACCTTGTACCTGCTTGATGTCTACGTATTTTTACTTGCCTCGGTCCTACCTTTTCGTCT
>JABSTB010000526.1:0-38348 GCA_013756995.1 Neonectria neomacrospora | reverse complement strand
TTTCAGGGCTTGTCTCCCGCGTCCCGTGTCCCGTAGCCCGGCGCTCTCCACCGCTGCTTCCCTGTCTGGCCTGTTCGGCCCACCCCAACCTGCACCTGCACTTGCACCAACTCTTGCACCCACTCCTGCTCCTGCACCTGGCTTGCACCTGGCCTCCTGCCCGCCCGCCTCCACCTGCACCTCGCTCTTGCCTTGCCCCCCAAACACTCCGCTGCCAAACCTGGAACTCCCTGTGCGCCCACCCTCCACTCTCTCTCCTGCCCCCTGCCAGCACAGAAGCGTCCGTTCGCACGCGCCAGGCCCGGCCTCTTCTGTCCCAGCGCCAGAAGTCGTTAACCAGTCCCCCAATTCCTCCCACACCATCTGCCAACTTTCCAAACAAATCGCCTGCATACCAGCCCGATTCGCCGCTGCCAGTCGTTTTCTTCTCACCTCGATATCCTGAGTCACCAGACCCGTCGTGGATCCACGTTACGCCCTCAGAAGTGACGGTCTCAGCTGCCTCCACACGAGGGGTCTTCTCTACGCTTGCGACAACAAGACAACGAGCAAGACTGGCCTGCGTCAAGAAGCGTTTGCGCCATGGTCTAACTGCCCCCGTTTCTTCATCCCACCTTCGACACGACGACAACGAAGACCACGACTACTCCTGCCTCCACCGCTGAACGACTCCGACTAGTTGCCATTTCCAAACTCCAAACTCCCCAGCGCCCGTCTCTCAATCTCTCCACCTTCATCTCACTTCATCTCACCTCGGAAACTGCACCTTTTGCCTGCCTGCCTGCAGTTCGACTGCAGCCTGCACCTCCCACACTCTCACGCTCCCACGCATCCTCTGCCTCTCTCTAGCGTCTGAGCCTGCCTTTTGTTTGTCGAGTCATGATATGACCTACGGCTTCCCAGTGAGACTGGCACTGCTTCGGGATTTTTGTTGGGTACCGCCTCGCGCCGCTCTCTTTGCCTCGTCGACACGCGTGCACACCATCCTCCATCGACAACCACTTCGGATCCTGCCTCCGGATCGCCTCCTCAGCCGGATGGTCCGCTCCCTTTCACCTCACATCAACCGGTAAAGGACTCCCACACGTATATCTAGCCTTGCTTACGTGGGCATTCCTTGCCTCCGACTATCCGCGATAGCCCGACCCTTCCAGCATTCCACGCCCTCACAATGTCCTTCTCCAATAGCAGTGGTGGCACACTCGCCCTCCCATCACCAACGCACGCACATCAGATCGATGTGACATCAGCTGTACGCACCCTGCGACGGTCTATGTCTAGATCGCCGTCAAAGTTCCTATCGCGCACCAACTCGCACAACTCAGAGAGCCTCGAAGGCTCACACCCGACATCGCCACAGTCGCCGTGTCGACGTTTCGGCTCAACACCACAACATCAACAACCTCTACCATCGCACACCCGATCAGCACCACCTCACGCCTCTACCACTCACGCGAACGCCCCCCACCAGTCCATATTTACCCCTTTCCGCCCTAGTGTGCGCCTTTCGCTGCGCTCTGCTAAGAAGTCATCTCCATCAAGGCCACTGACCCGAGCCCGCGCATCGCCCAAGAGTCCTTTGAAGAGAGCGCTCATCACTGCACCGGACAACGGTAATTCACTGCCAACCACGACACCCGTCTCGGCTCCGCATTCCCCAGGACAGGAAAACCTTGCCCTCGCAGCATCCAGTCCCGGCCGTCGCAAGAGTTGCGACAAGCGACATAGTGTCCACCTAGACGTCTCTGGCTCATCGCAGTCTGCGTTCCTCGAAGCCCTCGACACCAACAACGATAACTACATGGTTTCAAACACCGGTTCGCTGAAGCGCAGTGATGCGACCATGAATCTGGACCAGCCCAGCCAAGGAAGCCCCGTGGCTAAGCGGCGGAGTTTGCATGGAATTACGGGTTTGGTCCAGAATGAAGACCAAAATATTTTTGGCTCAAACACTACATCTTCTCAGAGCTTCTCTATTCACGAAGACTCTTTCTCCGAATATGAACTTTCAGGCGGCGGCGCGCCTCTTCGCGATCCACTGCCCTCCCCGACCCCGACCGCCAATGTGCCAAAGCGGTCGTCGTCTCTGCGAAAGTCGACCCTGCAGCAGAGATACGGCGAACGAGGATCTCTGGGTAGGCGGACGGGCGAGCGACAACTGGCTCAAATCAGTGCCGACTTCTCACCAGTCCGCAGCAGACCCCGTCTCTCCTTGGACCAATTTGTCCCTCCCCATGTTCGCGACAGTCCCTTCTCAACATCTACTACACCTCTCTCCAACCCACCCAGCAACCTTATGGACAGCAAAACCCCCCACCAACCACACCCTCTCTCAAAGACCTTGACGACCTCATCGTCCGGAAACAGCCTTACCGAGGAGGCACCATTTTTTGCACCTGTGGCAAGGGCTCCTGATCGTCCAAGACCCCATCCATTTTCCAGGTCTCTGCCCCTCAACGCGACGAGGCCGGTGCGCTCAATCGACCCGATGAGGTCAATGGCTACCCCCAACAGGTCACAGCTATGGATTGGTGCCTTTAGCTCAACGGGGCTCATCTCCAAGGTGAACCGCAACCCCGAGGAGGACGACAAGAAAATGGCACCTCCCGACACTCCATGCAAGAAGCATTCAAACCCATTTGCTACTTTCCCGCCACCCGCTGGCAGCGCCTTGAAGAAAAGGGGTAACAACCGAAACTCTTTTGGCGGGCTTCCTTCTACCCCGTTTAACCCCATGTCTGGCCAGGCCCCAAACACCTTTGGTAACCCTGGAAAGGGATTATCCATCTTCCAGCGTGGCAACGCCTCTAGAAACTCGCGCCGTGGGAGTGTGCTGAGCCTTGATGGCGAAGAGCATAAGCTCTTTGGGGACACCATCGATCTCTCAAACCCACTCGAGGGTGATGCCCCTCCTACCCCGACCAAGAATACCTTGACTCCTAGCCTGAGCAATCTCAGCAACGTCAGCGAGCACTCGCTCGAGAGCCCCAGTGCCAATCGGACCTTGCCTCCCACCTCGGCAGTGCGTCCCATTATTTCCCGAGAATCAACTTGTAAGTCGACCCGCGAGATATCAAACCCACCGAACGATTCGTCAGATCAATTGGCTCCCATCGAGTGTGGGAACAATTCTCCTCTCCGTTTTTCCTACTCCTCGTTTAGTCGCTCAAGAGCCCGACGAGGCCAGTGCCCTCCGGCTCCTCTAAGCGCAGGCTCTACACCAATTTCTGTCGAATCCACACAAGAAGTATATGCTAAGATAAATATTGTCGATTCAGCGAGTCCTGTTGATGGACGACGAACCCCGCAGACTCCCCAGGAGAGCCTACTACCCTTGGATACCAGTCGGTTGTCTATCTCACAGACGGCCGATGGATACTCCGATAATATGGTGCCTCCGGTCACACCAACAGCTGGCCGGGACTTCCGATCTTCCACAAGCCTTCTCGTTACCCCTGTGAACATTCGCACTAGCAACATTGACGTTGACGCAAGCCTCGGCTCCAGGTTCGACAAGGTTGAACAGATTGGAAAGGGCGAGTTCTCGACGGTCTACCGAGTTACGCAGGTGGACCACCGACAGATGGCCTTTGATGCCCTGGTTTCCACTACGCCCAGTGAGCGTTCTCGTAGCCCTGTGAAGGGACAGGTCTTTGCCGTGAAGAAGGCCAAGCACCCTTATCACGGCCCAAAGGATCGAGACACAAAGTTGCGAGAGGCGCAGATTCTGAAGGCTCTATCGCATGCTGACCACGTGGTAAAATACTACGACGATTGGGAACACAACCTTCATCTGTACATCCAGACCGAATTTTGCGAGGAAGGCACTCTTGATAAGTTCTTGGGCAATGTCGGACGGGGAGGTCGACTGGACGACTTCCGTATCTTCAAGATCCTGCAGGACCTTTGCTCGGTATGTGAACATGTTAACATTTCATGAGATGGTTGCTAACTTCTTCTAGGGACTAAAGGAAATTCACGAAGCTGGATTCATGCACCTTGATCTGAAGCCAGCAAACATTTTGATCACCTTTGAGGGAATCCTCAAGATTGGCGACTTTGGCCTTGCTCAAGTATGCACATCTGCTCACGGAGTCGACGTTGAGGGCGACCGCGAGTACATGGCGCCCGAGATGCTCAAGGGCAAGGTTGGCCAATCTGCCGATGTGTTCTCTCTGGGACTCATCATTCTGGAAACCGCAGCCAACGTTGTGCTACCTGACAACGGTCCCACGTGGATTGCCTTGAGATCGGGTGACCTTTCTGAAGTACCTAGTCTCACCTGGACACCTTCGATCGAGGTCCAGCGGGATGCCACTGGCAACCCCACCGAATCTGTCCACAGCGATGAGTTCTCAAGTGGAAAGACACATGATCCCAGCAACCTGTTCGGCTCATTTAAGCGATCAGAAATGCAGCACCCCCCCGACTTCATGGTCAACGCATTCGACCCCAGCTCTCTTGATTCTGTGGTTCGATGGATGACGGTACAAGAGCCCGCGGAACGACCCTCTGTGCAACAGGTGCTTGAACTTGAGGGATTGCGGTGGGTAGCCGATCACCGCGCCGCTCCGGCAACGGTGTATGAGGGAAGTTGGGGCCCTGCCGAACTATTCCCCGTGTCTATTCAGGTGGATAGCGACACGGAAATGACGGACGTTTGAAAAGATTTGAGCTTACAGCGGAGCGACATGGTATCATGAGCTCTGTGTTTGCCCACGAATCTGGATATCAGCAACATTTGATGGGCCTGTATAGGCGTTGGAATTGTTGGTTCTTGTGCTGGAATACCTTTGAGTGGATATGTCCAGGCCGATGGGGGAATTGGCGACTGAAGCGAGTGTGAGAAGATATCACACCTTACTGAGCATGGCTACGCTAGCTACCATGACACGATACGACGATACTACGACATCCGGACTACAGCAGCAACTGGCTGTTAGGCGTTCCCTTCCATCGGCTCTTGAATGCCTGAAGCGGGAACTATCTGGATTCTGGCGGCAAAGCTTTGACACGACGATTGGAGCGAAGTTTTTTATTGTTTCCTGGTCAGCATACTCGCACGACCCACGCGAGGCACACGCACGTCTTGACGATGCGTGGCCCAAAGCCGGCTGCATTGCTATTTGCGTCTCTACACTGAGATTGCGTGTACGAACTACATTTGAAGGATTAGACATGTTGGAATTACATGGTTACCGAGGGTAATAATCCAGATATAGCGGAGTCTAGGGGTCTGCAAGGAGAATGCGGAAGGAGGGAAACAAAAACACAAAACGAAAGCAGACCAGAGGAGGAAGGGAGAAAAAAAGAAAGCAAGGATCAGGAGAGTCCATTGCATCAAGGACGAGCACGAAATACTTTTAGGCATCGTGCCGAAACCATGTAGATTATATAAATAATGGTGGGAGCGGAGGGCATGGGAAGGGTACTTACTGGAAGGCCAGTTTCAGCAGCATCCAGGATCTCGAAGAGCACCTGGAGGCGAGACTGATTTGATTGTTGATGACGATTCTGATGACGAAATGGCATGAATATGATATGACCAGTTCTCAACGATAAACCCATATTTTGAAAAGGAGTGTCCTTTGCGTGAATAAGTTGATCTCTTTGTGGGTGACTTGACTGGAAGTAATTGGGCAATTGAGGATGACAAAGCCGGGCAGAAGATAGGGAAGCCACATGTAACCGACGGCGCGGGGCTTGCGTGAGCTTATCAAGGCCACTTGCTAAGTTGACGTCGACAAATAAGTGCCATATAAACCGGTCCTCGTTAGTCTGATAAGCTGCTTGGAAACTCGAACTAGGGCAACCCCAGCGTTAATAAGGAACCAGTTCCCACCTCACCTCGCCGCCTTCTAGTCATATCCCAGCATGGCCATCGTTAGGCTGTTGGAGCAACAGGCAGATCTGCCCAGTGCAGAGAGCACCAAGTCGTACTGGCACAAAGAGCCTTCGGAGACGTTGCTGGGACACCGGACAACTCAGGAGCTCCCTGCTGCCGCGGATGTAGTCGTTGTGGGTAGCGGCATCACGGGGGCGTTTGCGGCGCGGGAGCTTGTCGATGGAGGCAGGTCGGTCTTGATGCTTGAGGCAAGGGAGGCGTGTTGGGGGGCTACAGGACGAGTGAGTTTTATTTTATTTCAAAGCTTCAGCTTGAGATATCAGCTCTAAGCGAATCTCACGGCACTAAGGCTGAAAGGCCGAGGACCTGGAAGCAACAACAGTGACTAACCTGAGCACGATAGAACGGCGGCCACTGTCAACCTCTCGTTTACGCCGCTAAACCGCGTATCTCTCGTTTCGAACTGGATACATACGTCTTCCTACGAGACCTCGTCGCAAAGAACAACATTCCCTGCGACTGGGAATCCGTCGGCGGCGTCCACACCCTCCCAGACCGCGAGACGTTTGAACTAGTCGTGAAGCATCTGGACCGCCTCAAGAGGGACTTCCCCGACCTCGCTAATGAAGCATTCCTCATCACTAATAAAGACGAGCTGCAGAAGCTCCGGGTCCCCGAGGCCTTTGCCGCCGTGTACCAGCCCAGTGCTGCAAAGTTGTGGCCCTACAAGCTTGTCGCCTGGGTCCTGGAGCGCCTCATCGCCGAGTATAGTCCTGAGCGCTTCAATCTGCAGACAAACACCCCGGTGGACCATCTCCAGCGTGTCGAAGACACCTGGGTCCTTCACACAGACCGCGGCCAAGTCACCGCCAAGGCCGTCGTTCTCGCCACCAACGCCTACACGTCCCGTCTGCTTCCTAAGCTTACAGGCCTGCTTGTTCCTGTCCGCGGCCAGGTCTGCGCCCTGAAGCCTCCCGCAGATAGCACGGCCCTCGAGCACAGTCACGTCTGGGTTGCTCCCGGCGGCGACGACTATCTGGTCCAGCGACCTACTGGCGAGCTGATTCTCGGCGGCGAGCGGCTGAGCGTGCACGATGGCCAGGTGGGCGTCTCGCGCGACGACGACGTCGATCCTACCGTGGGCCGCCAGCTTCGCGCCGCTATGCAACACGCCGTGAAGCTCAAGTCCCCGGGCGAAGCTGAGGATGCTACCCTTGCGGCTACGTACGAATGGACAGGCATCATGGGCTACTCGCGGGACGGGCACCCCTGGGTTGGCCGTGTGCCGGCCGGGCTGGGCGGCGCCGATGGCCTCTGGATCAGCGCTGGATACACCGGCCACGGGATGCCGGTAACGGCGCGGTGCGCCATCGCCGTGGCCGAGGAGATCCTGGGCCGTTCGGGCGGCGTGGACCTCCCCCCTGAGTACCGCATCGATGCTGGAAGGGCGGAGAGGGCGCAGGGGACTGTGTTGCCGACCACGCTGTTGGATGAGATACGGGCGCTGATCGTCGAATGGGAGTGATCATAACGATGCACGGTTTGTTTTAGTTATATGAGACACGATTCACAGCATGAGGTAGAACCAGAATGACTATAATAAATGAAAGCAGATGATGCCTCATACTCCTGAAGACCTATTGCTATCCGTACATATGTCGTAACACAACACTGCTATATAACCAAACCCACGAAAGCGCTATCCCGCAGCAACGTCACCCAGCAGAATCACTCACACGGCCACCACTGCTGAACCCTCAACCCGATTCTACTGCGCGTGCTACAAAGGAAGCGCAGACGTGCCAATAGTCACGCCCTGCGGGAAGAAATCACACGGATTAGTAGGCTCGTACAAGGCGCCGCCAACTCACAGCTTGGGGCACACCTCTCCGCCATTACAGACCTCCCGCTTCGCTCGTTCACGCAGCGTCTTGCGTAGAATTTTGCCCGACTGCGGGTTCAGAGTTAGTCGAGGAGTCCTTTGATGAGAGACTGAGGCAGGGGGAAGTAGAAGCAGGGGATGAAGGAAACGTACGGGGATTTTGGGGATGACGTCGATGAAAACTACGCCACCTGCCAGCCGCTTGTGCCGTGCGACGCGGGAAGCAAGCCATGAGGCAATATCATCTTCTGTCGTGTGCTCGGAATTAGGTGTCTTGACGATGTACGCCCGAGGGACCTCTTCTCCGTCGATAGCGACGCCGATTACAGCGGCATCGGCGACATCACTCCGCTCCAGGAGAAGCGCCTCCAGCTCGGCTGGGGCAACCTGGAAGCCTTTGACTTTGATGAGTTCCTTGACTCGGTCGACGACGTGGAAGAGCGCCCCTGGCGCGAACTCCTCCACATAGGCAACGTCTCCAGTGCGGAGCCATTGCGTGCCGTTCTCATCGGTAACAAACACTTCTGCTGTCGCGGTTGGATTGCGCCAGTATCCGCGCATGATGGTTGGGCCAGTGAGCCACAGCTCGCCGGGCTTGTTCGCCTCGGTGATTTCAACGCCTGTTTCAAGCTGCACGAGCTTGGCCTGGCAGTTTGCTACCAGCTCACCGACCGACGCGTTTGACGGCCTGGTCGGATCCCAGGAGAAGGCCATGCACGTGGCTTCCGTCATGCCCCAGCCCTGCTTTGCTACCGAGCGCCCCTGAGGCAGCATGCTGTTGATCTCGCGCTGCGTATCCTTGGACAGTGGCGCAGCACCGCATGCAATCATGTCGATGCTGCTGAGGTCGGCGCGGCGAGCAAGTGGATGTTTGCTGATGAGTATGAGGATGGGCGGGACGGTGAACAGCTTGGTGATGCGGAAGGTTTTGATATGGGCCAGCATTCGGGGGAAGTCGAACGACGGCATAACGTATACAGGGACGCCCTCGTAAGGGAGGTAGTTGATAAAATACCCCATGCTGAAGGCGTGGCACATGGGTAGAAAGCAAAGCGCTGCAGCGCGGCTTGTCTTGATCTCGTACTCGGGGTCGAGTTTGTTGAAATGTACTGCGCCAATGCCGTTGGCAACATGGTTGTAATGTGATATCTCAACTCCTTTAGGAACACCGGTCTAGTCTTCGTATTAGTAACTTCGCCAAAATCGGCTAAAAGGCGAAAACGAGAACCGTTACATACCGTCCCTGAGCTGTAGTTGAGGCCACAGGTCACATTCTTAGAGTCATCCGGTTCAGTCCAAACAAACTCATCCCCCTCGGCTTGAGATGCGATGAGTTCGGTCCAGTGCCTGCTACCTTCCCGAGGCCTCTTCTCGACTTCCGGAGAGTCTGGAAGTGTGAAATCGAGCATGAACACCCGATCGTGCTTCATACCTACTTGGTTGGCTGCTTCCAACGCAACATCGAAGACGCTCTCTGCTGCCATCATCATACAAGCCCCGCTATCTTTTAGCTGAAAGGCCAATTCGCGAGCTACGTACCCATGGTTCGCTCCCGTGAAGACGCCCCCGGCCATCCATACGCCCATTGCAATGACAGGGAAGAAGATGCTGTTTCCGGAGTAGATCAATACCCGGTCGCCCGGGTTGAGGCCGCTGTGTATTAGACCAACGGCGATGCGCTTGGCGAGGAGACGGCCTTGGGAGTAGGTGAGGAAGTGAGTTTCGGGACGGTCGACATCAATCCATGCCTTCTTGTGGGGAAGAGGCCCGGAAGGAGATCCGAAGACCCATTGCTGGATGGAGCAGTTCGGGACCGGCACGGAGAATCGGGATGTGATGGGCATCGTATCATATGATCTCCAACGCTGGATGAAACGGCCATAAGTGAGAGTCAGGCGGAACAAGAGAGAATGCCTCTTAGATTATGCGTCGTATAAAGGGGAACGCCGTGTTCGTCGAGGAGTAGATCGATGATAAGTAGTGTATTGGTCGTACGACGACTGATGAAAGTCGTCCTTCCTCACGGCGTACACTGCTCTTCTCGACGTTTTTTTGAGCGTGACTTGGTCTGCCGTTCTAGTAGTATGTTTCGAAGCAAGGGCTTATTGTATCGCAAAGAGTACGTCCCAGACACGGCGGCTCAATAGGGGAGCCGACTGGTGCAAGCTCCGTTCCGTGCTTGAATTCGGGTCAGATGAGCATTCGGCCTGGCCTCAAGGTACTGGATTCGGTGTCTCAACGGGACGCGTTGTTCGCCTCTCACCGTCGACCGTCTCAATACTGATTCAATAGCTCGACTCCAATATCGGGTTCATAACGCGTAGGTGGAAGTGACTGAGATGGCATATATAAGGAGAGATTCAGCCCTGTGCCTCATCAATCCCTCATGACTAAAATTAGCCCGGGCGTTGCAATAGCACTAACTCATAATTACCAGGACCCCGCATGGGGCCTGGATCTAAGATGGGCATGTGGCCAGCTGAGGCCCCATGTCGTTTTAAGAAACGATAAGACGAGGGCATTTGCTGGTGCGGCTAGTCAATGGCCTGGTTTGCGTTGTTTTGATGCGGGAAGCCCGTGAGCGACCTTGCTTGCAAAGAGTATCGTGCTCCGTTCTAGGCGTCGATAGATCATATCTTGTTCCGTGTGTAAGCCACGCAGTACACAACAGGTGCGGCCGTGGCACGCATGTACCCAATTCATTGTATTACGCGAGTTGGCGTACAGAACAACTTCCCGTAGCCGAAGGGCTGCGTCGTCGCGAACTGGCGTCCTTTTTTTTAGAGGGTGTGGTGAGAGTGAGGTTACTTGTCTTGGGCGGGCCGGATGAGGTGAAGATCCCGATACCGCGTTTAAGCTTATATCGACTCTGTGTGCACTGCCCCGGCGTGACGTCTGATAATGAAGGCTGAATATGAAAGAAATCATATTTGGTCGCCGTAATCGACCAAGGAGAAGAGGGAAAAAATCGGGTTCGCTGAGGCTAAAACATTTCAAGGAGGACTTGTGGCTCAATACGCGTCAACTCGTGGCTTGTCACGGGGGATTCATTTCCGACCTGTTGCACCATTGCGTCTGGGCTGCATGTCCAGATGGTTGTAGCTGCATGGCCCATCGCGGATTCTGTGACGATTCTGCGCGGCGAGTACAATTGTTATGAAGCCAGGCGAAGGGCTTGCTGGACAAGTACAGTATGGTGAACCCGAGACAGCGAGGTCGCAATCCATGTACGAATACGTACCTCTTTTCAGGTGTAGCGGTAAGAGAGCGAGGGTAGGGTCACGGATAGTTCATGCATGGTAGAGCAAGACGCAGTATCACGGAGACAGAGAAGATCGCTCTCGTCTTGATTCTTGTTGGCTAGGACGCGGAAGTCGTGGTGCTCGGCCTGGAAGCTCGGTGATCAAGGAGGAATGCAGATCAGAGCATAGGTTCTCTGTTACTCACCGGATATTCTGGTCTGCTGCCTTTGCTTGAGCACGAGCAAACACGCTCTTAGGCCTCAGTAAGCGAGGGTATGAATACGATGCAGATCTGCCAGATCACGACCGATGCTTGGCCAAGCAAGATTGTATTTTGGTACAGTTTCCTGCGAGCCTAAAGCAGAGGCTTCCAGTTGAACTCGGTGGGGGGTAAGATTTTATTGATGAGATTTAGTACGGTGGTAACGATATAATTGAACCGATGACGATTCGTGGAAAACAAAGAATAGAAGATCGGATGAATGATGATTCACTCTGTCTTTCCTTCCCTTCGTTTTCTTCGTGAGCGACGGGGCGAAGGCCAAGGTACGTACCTTCCACCCCAATCCCTGGGCATCCCGCCTTTCCCTTGGCCACCGGATCAACGTCAAGCACCGGCTAAACCCGACATTGAACCGAACACACCAATCACGAGTGCGCATTTTGCAAGCAGCTCCCACTGGGAAGCCCAGGTGAACGACGACATTTTGAGAGTTGACATTCAACTCGCACCACGTCCACGCCCACGCCCTCTCTCACCGAAGCCCTCTCCCATCCACCACCATGGCGAGCAAACTCCTCACCCCCTTCGTCCTCCGGTCCGCCCTCCGGTCCGCGGCCCGGATTGCCCGTCCCCAGTCCCGCGCCTTTTCCCTCACAGTCCGCCGACCGAGCGATGTCCTCATGGTGGTAAGCGGCCACAATCTCCCTCCGACGAGCTTCAACCGACCCGGCTGGGCCATTGGCACCTCAATTGCCGCTCCCGCAGCCCGGATGAGCCCGTGCCGTCCTCAGAGCCGTCTTTTTGATGCATTCAATGGCTGACCTTGCGCCCGAAAGCACCGGAACACGGCCAACAACAACCCCGAAATCCCCTTCAAGTTCAACGAGCAGAATCAGGCCGTCATCGCCGAGATCCTCAAGCGATATCCCCCCCAGTACAAGAAAGCCGCCGTCATGCCCTTGCTCGACCTCGGCCAGCGCCAGCACGGCTTCACCAGCATTAGCGTCATGAACGAGGTCGCCCGCCTGCTCGACATGCCCCCGATGCGCGTCTACGAGGTTGCGTCCTTTTACACCATGTACAACCGAACCCCCGTCGGCAAGTTCTTTGTCCAGATCTGCACAACGGTATGTGTATCCCTAGACGAGGTTTCATTTTCCCTAGCGAGAATACGGCGTTATCGGGTGGCAATTGCTGGTTGCGAGGGGAGGGAACGACAGCCCTCGGATATGGCCGGAAGAGGGCAGAGGAACATTGCAGACTGTTAGGCCTTGGACACCTACAGATCGGCTGACAATTAAACAAACAGACCCCCTGCCAACTCGGCGGCTGCGGCTCCGACTCTATCGTCAAAGCCATCAAGGACCACCTCGGCATCAAGCAGGGCGAGACCACCGCTGACGGCATCTTCACCATCCTCGAGGTCGAATGCCTGGGCGCCTGCGTCAACGCCCCCATGATCCAGATCAACGACGACTACTACGAGGACCTCACCCCCGAGACCGTCGTCGACCTGCTCAAGGCTCTCAAGGAGAGCGCCACCGCCGCCGACCCCTCCACCGTCAAGGTTCCCGCACCCGGGCCCCTCAGCGGCAGAGATACCTGCGAGAACGCCGCCGGACAGACCAACTTGCTGGATGAGCCCTGGGGTGCGGAGAAGACGAGGGCGGACTTGTAAAACAAATTGTTTATAAATCTTTTTTAAAGGGACCCTTCACTTTTGTTTTCTATGCGTCGTGATGGAAGTGATGGAAAAGGCTACGGAGAGGGCCGAGGACTGTACATAACACTGCGTTGAATGCTAGCAAATGGTATAGAAACGTGGATCCTTCCAAACTACGCGAGACATTCGGACTGTTTGGACTTGTTCTGTCATCATACATGTGAAATATTTCAAACCTCCCAAACGCGAAAAAGAAAATCATAGTACTCTCTGCCAGCTCATACCCAATTTTTTATTGCTCGATCAGATATGTCACTTAGGACCCCAGTCTCAAGATCCATCCATCACCCAGCCGCTGGTTATCCTCGCCTAGGCCACCCCAGATCAGGATGGCATTCTCCTCCAGATCGCCCATGGGCGCGCTGGAGAGCCAGCCTCTGGGGGCGGGCATCTCGATGTCGTTGTCATCGTCGTAAGGAGCCAGGTCGACCTTGGTCCACTTGCCCTCGCCGGTCTTGCGACCGACGGCCTGCCAGACGGCAGAGGTGACGCTGGCGGCGGTCATGCCCAGTGGGGGCACCTGGAACATCCAGACGTCGTCCAAAAACTTGCCCGCGCCGGCGTGGCCCTCGGAGCTGGGGTCTTGCTCGCCCATGGTCAGGACGAGGTACTCGCGACCGCCACCAATTGTGAGGGCTTCAAGGGAGGAGACGCTGCGAGGTGTGGGCCAGGTCTGGTGGGCCTCGGCGGCGATCTCGGTGGGGGAAGACTCGGTGTTTTCCTCGAGGATGGTTTGCCAGCCGCCGCGGGCGCGGATGGCGACCTCGCCCTTGCTGCCCTTGTCATCAAAGGACTCGACTTCGAGATGGATGAAGTCCAACTGGCCGCCCAGCTCCGCCTTTCCGTCGAAGCCGCCGAAGCGGAACAGCCTGCTCTTGCTGATGCAGATTGAAGTGCCGCCTCTGGCAGGTCCCGGGGCGGAGGGAAACTCGCTCCAAGTCCGTTCACGGACATTGAAACCCCAGATATCGTTGGCGCGTTCCCCGCTGGTGACGCATCCGGCATGAATGAAGAAGGTGCCGTAGCCATCCGACTCCTCGTCGACGGCATCCTCAGCTACGTTGCCGATAATGGGGTCCTGGGGGATACCCGTCTTGGAGGTGTCGCCGAGGGCCCACTGCTGCCAGGTCTCGGGCTCTTTGGAGCGGGGGATGGCGAAGTCTCGGGGGCGGTCAGTGGCCGCGGCGCAGTGATAGCTTCGGGGCGCAGGGTGAGGGATGATGGCGCCACCCTTGATGGCCGGAGCAGGGTCGAGGTAGGACCAGTTGTGGGAGCGGGTGTCGAAGACCCAGACGCGACCGGCCTCTTCGAGAGGCTTCATGTCAGGGCCGCCGCGTCCTCCGAAGAGGAAGATGCGGGTTCCGATGACGGCGGTGGCATGGCCGACTCGAGGTGCCGGAACATTGCCAAGGACGGGAGGGTCCGGTCCGGCGGGCTCTTTGCCCTTGCCCTTGCTCTGTGTCGCTGCGGCTGCCGGGGGAGAAGTAAGCGGGATGTCGTCGAGGGGCTTTTCGGCTGCGCTCGACTCTTCATCGGAGTCTTCGTCGGATTCCTCGTCGGAGTCCTCTTCGTCGGATTCTTCCTCAGACTCTTCCTCATCGGAGTCCTCGTCGGATTCCTCAGCCTTCTTAGACTCAGCCTTCTTAGGCTCAACCTTCTTAGAGTCCGGCACTGGCACGGGCACCTCGGGCACCTTAGGCGCCTCGGGCTCTACAGGCGGAGGGGCCAGGCTCTCGTCTGGCTTGGCAGCTTTGGCCTTGATCGTGTAGTAGTCGGAGCCGGCGCTGCTCCAGGGAAGGGTGATGACATGCATGTCATTGTCGACGGGCTCGCGGGGGTTGATCTCGCCACCGAAGACGTAGGCGGAGCCGGAGATGATGTCGAGAGAGTGGGAGGAGCGCGGCAGAGGCGGGATATTGATGCGCTCCCAGGTACCGTTGATGGCGTTGGGGTCCCTGCGCGGCGCGGAGCTCACGGAGGGCATGGAGGGGAGGTTTTGGTGTACATTCTGGAAGAGGTCGGTGGTGCGACGCTTGAGCATTGAGAAGGACTCCATGATGTGGGCGGGTAGGTGGCCTCGCGAGGCCTGGACACACGATGGAAGGCTTGGGAATGGATTGAAGAATTGAGGGGGAGAGGGATTTGGTCGCAGCGCAGGTTAGGTGTGGCGGAGGAGAAAGAAGCCGGAAGAACAGAAAGGAGGGAATGGTAAGAATGAAGGAGTAAGAATGACCTGCAGGAGGACAAGGAGGACCTGAAGGCCGAAGCTGTCAGCGGGGAACAAACGGTGTCGGATGGATCGACTAGGGTGTGAGGTAAGGTGAGGTGAGGTGAGGTTAGGGCGCGTGAGGGATGACGTCGGTTACGGGATTGGGGAGCAAGGGACCTACTGTAGAGTTCGAGTTGCCGCTACACGAACGCCTTGTATGTAGGCTCGAGGTAGAGGAGTCAACAGGCAAGCAGCGAGAATGTGCGAATCGGGAGTCGTCAGCAGAGGCGCAATTAGGTCGAGGGAAGAGGCCACTGGATAAGCAAGGATGAATGGAGGGGATGGATCACGACTGGAGAGGGGGCCATTTTGAATTGGGGATGGCTGGACTGGATACGAAAGCTGACACCCTGCGTACAAAGTCACGGCCCTACTGAATGCCCTTTACTGTTTTCCAGGGTCTCGAACCCATTCAACGCCGACGGACAACGCCTCCAAATGCGGGCATCATGGCGGAGCTGAGACGGCGAGAGCAAGGAGTGGAGGGGAAAGGCGTCCCGTCACCTTTTAGTTAGCGGGGTTGGCTACTCGGACTTCGTTAGCGGCGTAGCAAGGTTCCAGCCAGGCAGGTCAGCCAGGGAGATAGATCAGCTTCATTGCGAGGCGAGGAGCCTTGTCGTAGAGAGAAGTTGGGTTAGTGGTGGTGGTGTTGGTCACCGACGGGAGAGTGAAGCATGATACCAGTCATGGAATCGTGAATCGGGATCAAGTCATGTTTCAAGCTGGATCCTTTACAGTACGTGTACTACTATATTCGGTAGCACGAGAAACGGCCCCCAGTGGCAACAACCCCGGCAGCCCTCGCATTGCTCCCTGTGTTGCCCTCGCTTCCGCTCTCGCACCGCCTCGACTCTCGGCTCAGTGACAGGTTATACAGTTGACAGGGTCTCCCGCCAGGAATAAAAAGAAGGCCTCCACTCTCTGTCCAACTGCCGAGAGTTATAATTACCGCAGAGCACAGGCACTGGACGGCAGACTGCAGATGCACTATAGTACGTACTGTAGGTACGAAGCAGGATAGGTAAATCAGAATTAGAGACCAAAACCCCCAGGCCCGTCCACTTCTGTCCGTTGGTCGCATCGCACCCGCCCGCTGCAGCTAGCTGACTTCTGAGATGCCCACAACCCAATCACCTGGTGCTGCGCATCGCCGAGCCATGGCCAATCAAGGCTGGTCTCCCGCATTTGGTGGACTGTCGACTGAAGCATCGTTCCGCCGGCGGCGCGACACTGCCGTCGAACATCAAAGACGGAACCGGGACATCGACCACCACGCCCGCTCTCTGATTTGAAACCGGACACGGATTGTCGCAACCCACTGCACTGCAGGCCCTGTACGAATAGACAAGACATGGACCCCGCGGAGAGGGACGTCGGTGGCGCTGGCTGCGAGCCGGCCGAAGTGCATCTGAGCCTTGAACCGCTGCGTTTGGCCGGCGTTGACCAAGACGGCAAACATGAGGACACTGATGAAAACGAGGATGAGGTCGGTTCCTCCTCACATGCCATGCCCCAAGTTTAAGCTGCTGAGTGCCCATGACAGGACATCTCGAGGCAAGACCCAGAGACAGTAGTAGTGTGGCCTCACTCGCCAGACCCACAAGTCGAGACACCGCCGCCAATGCCCCAAGAACAAGAACAACATACAGACGAGGAGTCTAATACTCAACCGCGCGACAAGGGCAAACAGCCTGAGCGACTCAACTTCGCCCCGGCCTTTCCCGAGTCAGATGCCGGCTCCTCGCAAACAGCCCCGCCCATCGCCCCGGGCATCATCCCGCCCGTCTCAACGGCGGGCCTCGCCCACGGCCAGCCGATACCGTGGGAGCTGGATCCCGAGCGGCCGGCCCAGAAGCTGCCCATCCGCTTCAGAGACATCCTGGGGCGCTCGATTCTCATTCCATGGCGGAGGGCCAAGACGTGGGAGGTAAGTGGAAGGGTTCTATATGCTTCGTACGGCGCTAAAGAGTGTGTCAACAACAGGGGATGAAGATGACGATAGACTCTCATTTCTTGGGCCCGGAGGGCGAGCACATGGACAGCATGCTGACCTATTCCGTAGCCAACGTGCGCTACAACCTCTTGGTCTCGTTGCCCTCCTCCGTAGAACCCCCGAAACGTAGAAGCACCAGCAAAAACAGTGGCATCCATATCAGCAATGACAACGACAATGGTGGCGGCAGCAGCAGCAGCAGCAACGACCACCACAACAATAGCAACAACACCAGCAACAGCAACACTCCTCAGCCCGAGCCATCTTCGCCCCCCATGCGCGCCATGGTCATACTGCCAGAGTTCTGGGACGACCTCATCCAGCCCGGCTCCAATGTCATCATGAACTTGTGGCCTCGTGCGCCCCGAGCCATGTACGATATGCAACCCCCGAACAATATCCCAGGGTTGCAACCTCTCGGACCCGGGATGGGCATGAACCAGGGCCACATGCCGCCCATGGCGCCACCGCCACCGCAGCCGCACTTCATCAGAATAGTTGGTGTCCAAAAGACGAGGCCGAAGACCAAGGCTAGCACGGGGAGGCCGAGGAGGAGGATGTAACCGAAACTGTATGTGAAAGTTAGGGGGACTTGGGACTCTGGTTTGTAAGAGTTGGGTTAAGGTGTTTTTGATTGAAAATGGGTCGGTAATGGTCTGGCAAGGCTGGAACCCTTATCTTGAAGGTGTATACTGGTGGAAGCGCTTCAAATACAATGTTCGCTCTTTATCAGCTACCTCTTTATCTTCCATTTGTTTTCTGTGGGACCAAGGATAATACGAACAAGGAAATTACTTAAAAATCATCTTACATGGCAGTCTACATGACTGCTCTCAAACCTTCATGAGAATAAAAGTATCAAGGTGCTTCTCCGACGTTGTAGATTCGGACTTGCCCATGTCCCTTTCTCAACCCTTTGTCCCCTAACTCGTTCTTCATTCCTCTTCAAATCCACATCAAGCTTCGTCCTTTAAGGCCTCGGGCTTTGTGCGCAGGCTGGTAACCCTGGAAGTTCTTGGGGCAAGAGAACTTAACCCTTCGAGCGTGGGGGTTCCATCCTCCGTCCAGACCAGCAACTAGTGACAAAGTAGTAAAAACACTTATGGGTGAGAAAAGGAGAAAAGAGGTATCTTAACGTGAAGCACAGGCATGTCGTCGTAAATAGTCTCTAGATACCATTATCTTGAATAGCAGGTTTGAGTTTTCTCACCACCGATACAGTGCCTCCGCTCTCGATGCAGGCACCGACGACCAAATCATCCGGGTCATTGCCCTCTACCCTCCCAAATCGCACTTTGAGATCCTTTATCAACTTCCCCCTCGTCTCATCAGTAAGTCCACCGCCGCCAGGTGGCAGGTTGAAGTTTGGATTCCCTCTTGTCATTGAAGTTAAGTTCATGAGCATCTTAGGGATACCAAGTTGCAAATCCACCGCCATCGTGACCATGCTTGCAGTCCACATAAGCAGCGTCGATATAATAAGCGGAACAAGCCAGCCAAAGTCAGTGTGAATTTTTGTGACAGCGGTAGCGATGGTTGCGTTGGATGCTGAAAAATACATTGTGTCCATCGCTCCTGATTCAATGGATGGCATCAAGCTCTTGTAGCTCGATGGATGGCTGAGAAACAGAACATTACGAGCCGCAGTTGCCAGCCAATAAGTGTTTAGTATCTGTGATAGGCGAATAGAGAAGGGCTTTTTGTCCGTAGACCAGAGTCCAGGTTGGTAATATAACCCTGTAGCGTTGAACGCCGTGGATGGATTATATATGTAACCTTGCACTATTGATGGGCTCATTGAACTGGAGGTTTGCATCTTGGTGACCTGATTGAATAGATTCATGAATCCACTGAAAACGTCGCTTGCTCTGTCGCATTGACGATCGAAATATGTGTTGTTGGGGCTTGGATTCGTTTCTAGAAAAGATGGACGCATGGCAATTGAAACGCAATCCCAGCCAACGCATTCGACTTTGAGTTCAACGTATATTGTCTGTACCATACAGGTTGCAAATGTTGAGTTGGTGTATGTATTTCTGTCCAGGTAGAGTATTTCGCGCGCGTTTGGATTGGGATCGTAACAGCGCGACAGTGAGTCATTGGTCCGTCCTTCGGGAAAGGGCACAGTGGCGATGTCTCCCCAAGACATTCTAATGACGCATGTCGTGTTTCCATTAGGAGCGCATTCTGCGCCGTCGCTCAATTCCTTGTCTTTCGCTGTAAAATTCTCGAAGTATTGTAGATCTTCACATTCGAGATTCAGGTATGATGTCTGAAGGGTAAATGTCGAATTTTGGTTTTTGGGAATGCCAGCTACCGGTATACCAATAAGACTGGAGTACGTGGGAATATCTGTCCCATTTTCGAGTGTGTTGATAGATATCCAATCTTTTGAAGTCAGCCCTTGGTAGTCAGGAAGGGTGTCGAGCATAGGGACTTTGATATTTCCCCATGTGTCTAAGCTGGACAGTTGCGTGTTGTTCGGTGCACCCAGAGAAGACAAAAACAAAGCGATGACGGGAGAGACGTAGGCTCCGAAACTCGAACCAGCGAAGGTATCAGGGTATGGCGTGCTCATGTTGAAATAAGATAATTCGTGGTAGGCGAGGGTAACACCGGGACGAAATGATAACACTCGAAGGGCCGACTGAGCTCCTAGCGGGGAGAGCACCCAAATCACGATGAGGATTGGCGCAAAAAGGCTGAATTCTCCATAATCGAATATCGTCGTTATTGTGTTGATGACGGTAGTCGATCCGTAGAGGAGATCCAAGACACCGATGCGCTCTCCGTGGTGTAATCTCCAATGGGCGACAGTCCTGATGGCGCGGCCAACGATGAATGCGAATAGAATTGGCATGGCTGTCGGGCTCTAGATAGCGTTAACCTAAAGGCTTCAATCATGGCTGCAAAAAGAGCACTTACCAAGGTGGAAAATTGCCTAAGAAATGATGCTATACCCTCGATGCCCTTTGTGTCATGGCCATTGTACGCGCAAAGAAAGATGACATAGACAACGATAAGGAGGACGAGTATAACCGAGCATGTATTCAAGACAACGTCGTACGGATTCAATATCCGTCCCTTTCGGGCTTGTCGTTGAGGCCATTGCAGAAGGTTCTGTCGAGGATCGCTCGTCTCAGAGACTGTCGCGGTCGCGGTGGTTGTCTTTAGGAAGGACATGGCGACTTGATGCAATTACTACTGGACTACCACATGCGCATTGGGATGCACGGAGCGAACGCATACAGTTATAGCGATGAGAACGGGAGTCCCACAGCCAGCCAGCCAGCCAGCCGCCTGATATCTGATGCATATTGGGCGATGGTTTAACATACATGATACAGCGGAGCTCAAAATAGCAACCATCGTGCATTGCCAAGTCACAGATGGGCGGTTACAGGCACTTTTTAGTGCACGGGCTCCGCTTAAATCATCGAACACTCAAATCCTTCGATCACGCCTCGGCATTCTGGCAAAGAGAGGGAGGAGTGACTCCAACGGGCTAGAAAATGGTCAATATCCTGCAAAAGAAAAAAAGAAGAAAAGAAGTCTTGCGAATGAGCGTTGAGCCCCAAACTTTAAGGAAGGCATTGTACTTCACAGATTTTGCGCAACATTTCTAGAATCTCTGGCTGTCAACAATACCAAGGCGGTGTTGGAAACAAAGGCGCGGAACATTAGCCTCGATTGGTGCCTAGCTTCGGGACGCACCAGCCAGCAGCGAACCAAGCATTCTCCAGCTTTCGTTGGCGGTAATACGGGTGATCCCGTCCAACTATCGTCTCATCGACGAATATCTGAGCTATGGCCTGCACATACAGTTCATCCTTCCTAGGTAGACCGGTTCATCTCAGGTCAACTCCTCCGAGGCCAATTCTCCTCAAGCTTAAAGTTCCGATGCAGGGATATGAAGATCGGGCGACCGCCGGTCGCAGCATCGCCGGGGCACAACAACCAACACAACTCCACTGCCGAACCTCTGAAACAGCCAGTCTCAGCCTCTGGCCCTTCCCTCGGTGTGTCTCTTGCACTGTTTTGGCCAGAGGCATTCGTCGCCTCGTAAATCTAGACCCAAAAAGATGCGGACCATCATGTCGGGTTCACGACACCTTTCTCTGATTGATCTACGAGACTATGGGAGGGGCAGGCGCTTACGGTAGCACCAAGATCCGTTCAGCCCCCAATCGCGAACAGGTCTCCTGACAAGGGCCTAGTCGGCGCCTTGTTGCCGACCTGGAACCCTCAAGGATTACGGCTGAGAGTCCGTGAGTGATTGCCTTGTCTCTCAATCCCAGGCTTCGCCACGCAAACACAGCCTGGTCTTCGACTACCCAAATCTGCCTTGATCATATAACGACCCTTGGCCCAGGGTGCAGTGTCCAATCTGCTCTGTCTTTCGACGGCTTGGCCTGGATTCTTTAATTCGCCCACCTAATCTACCTCGCCCGTTGAACCCGCAAGCCTCAATCCGCACTCGCGCCACGCCAGCCGAATGGACGAAATATACCAGCAGATTGCCGGCTTCAACCCCCGCAAGTTCTCCCACTCCCCCGATGTGCTCTTCTTCGAAGTCACCGAGCTATGGCGCAGCGACGCTACCGGCGCCGTCAAGGCCCTCGACAGCACTATTCAGGTTCCAGCTGTAGCTACTTGGCTCGCTGAAGAGTCGAGGGTCACCAAATCTGGCACCGAGTCGTTGGTATTGCGCCTTGTTTGGACCGACCTTGACTTCGATAAGAAGACTGTCGGCCTTCCTAAGCCCGCTATGGCATCCATCCTAGACAAGTTTGGTCTGGAGCTCGCTTACAACTATTCTCTAAGCTGCATCACCGGTATCAATGCTTTCCCTCCTAAGATTATTGGATCAAATGTTGAGCAAGACGCTTACGCTTTTTGCTACGCGCCTAAGCTTGCCTCCGTTTGGTCACACACTCGATTCAAGGACCCAGCCTCGCCACGCCAGTCTGCAACGTATGGCATCGTTCTGGCCAAGGAGAAACAGAAGAAGGTCTTGAAAACACTGCTTCACAGTAAATGGCAACCAAACTTTTCAACTCATACCATGTTCCCGGCCTTTCTATATTCCTTCATGTTAAGCGCCGAGATCGAAATGACCCTGGAAGGCATGAAGCGTCGTATCCAAGAGGTCGAAACGCGTACGGGATATGCAAGCTTTGAGACGAAGCGGAAAAGGGCTGCCTCGGGCGAGTTGGGCGTACTGTCGGCGGAGATGAGCGGCTTCGCATCCAGACTCGCTAGCGTAGAGAGGAAGAGCATGGCGCTTGAGAAACTGATGGCGTTTGTTCTGGAACAATTGGGCGGGCAGGAAGCGACGGCAACAACAACAGCAGCAGCAACAGGGGCAATGGTAACGACTACGGAATCACTGGGACCACCGGGAACGGCCCCGGATGGAAATAGCCTCATGCGAAACCATACTACAGTGCTCCAACAACGCCTTGGCATGCAGGTCTTGGACAAGACTTACACACTGAAGCGGGTGCAAGTTCAGATCGAAGCTGTAAGTCACCTAATACGTCAAGTCGCATCTATTTTCACAACTTAACTGACATGTTGCCCTAGCTCGTCAATCTCATCGGCCAGCATGACAGCATCAACAACACTGATATTGCGCTGTCAAGTCACCGTGACGCGTCATCGATGAAGACGCTGGCAGTGGTCACCATGTTCTTCCTCCCAGGCAGCTTCATCGCAGCGCTCTTTTCGACACCTTGCTTTGACTGGGATAGTGTCAACATGAGCGACGAGTCCTCCATTGGCGTCCCCTCAACTCCCCAGTTCAATCTGTACTGGGCCATTACAATCCCGATGACTGTCATCACGTTCATACTGTACTTTGCCTGGTTACAATTCCAAGCATACCAGCGGAAGAAGCCTCACGAGGAACCGAGTGACAAACAGCTTGGCACTGATCCTACAAATGAGCAGGAGTTTGTGGAGGCAAAGTTGGTTGCCAAGAGGAGGTTTACCAAGATAAGTTTGCTTTGATACCCTGGGTCGACATGGGAAGATGGGACTGTTTATACTATGGGTAGAGGGAAACAGGTTGATGACTACCACGAGAAGCGTGGGATGGGTGGTGTTCGGCGTTTGTGTAATTGACTGAGATTGAATTATATTATTAGTGGAATATTGGGTTGGAGAGGAGATGGGAAAGATGACCGGATTTGATATAATTTTATGGAGGGTACGATGTTCGTAACTGTCATCGGGGGGAATGCTGTATCGACCCTATAGACTACGCGATTATTACTTGACACCTAATCTAGTACAATGCTGCAAAGGTGGGATCTCCAGCCAAGGCGTTGGCGCCTAGCGGTTCCCTCCCCACATGACGCAATAACTCATTGGAGGAGCCCCCCTTCGTCTACAGTACGTGCACATGCACCGGACCCGTTGTTCGTTGATTCTCCCGTCATTTTGACGACATTTCAGACCTCTTTCCTTCCGCCGTCTGTGTCGCGTGGCGCGGCTCATTTCAGGCTTTAAGGCCCCACGGGGACGCTGGCGGCCCCCCCAACACCTCGACTCCCGTCAGCGCCTTCTTATTTATAACAATCCTGTCTGTTTGTAAAACGTATGAGCCAAGAACGACAAGCTGCCACCGTCACAACCGCTCGATTGGCGACAATGGTTGCTCCATCCGCAACTTCGTCCAGCGCCACGGTTCCTGCCCAGCTCGGCTTCCTCGCCATCTTCAACCCCTCTCTCGGCAACACTGACGAGACCATCGATGACCAGATTGTCTACTACGCCTCCATCGCCACCCAATCCTCCTCCCAGAAGCGCCGGCGCAGTCGTGGTCTTCCGACCAAACACATCTCCCCGGAAGAACGCAATGAGCGCCTACGCCAGATCGGCCTTGCCCAGGGCATGGCTAGCTTCAGCCGCGGCTTCGCAGGCGGCGCGAGCCTGGACGTCATCGACACCGAGAAGTCGAGGGTGGTGCTCCACGAGCTGGAGCCGGGATGGTGGATTCTAGCTGTGAGCCTCCCAGATTGGCTTCAAACCGTGGAACTTAATTATTAACCATACTATTCAGAGTATCGACCTAACGAAGGTACCCCTCCCTCCAAGACTTCCCACCAAAAACAGCGAGCTCGCCGACCCCCGATACGAATATTCAAGTCGTGAGATGAAGCCGTCCAACCTTCTTATGAGGGATCTTTTACGAGCACATAGCACCTTCCTTATGCATCACGGCTCCTCTTTAAGTGCTTTATTTGTCCGAACCAAGCGTACCAAATTCGTCGCTATCTTGAGTCGCTACTGGGACCTGTTCCTCTCAACGTGGAACGTCATGTTGCATGGAAACCCGGCACGGGCCGTTTTTGGAGGGATAAACGTCGCCGCATCAGGCGAACTCGGCGTTGGCGTTGGCGAGGAAGACCGTGGAAGTGGCGAGCGTGAGGTCTTGGAGGGACTGGTTGGGAGAATAGAGGGTCTCGTTGACTTGGTCGTATCTAAGTTTGGCGACTATGACCCTGATGCGCCGGAGTCCGCACCAGATGGCGAATCGCAGCCGTGGTTGGGGACCGGCGAAGAGCCTGGGTCGGAAGATGGAGCCATATTTTTGGGAACGGGTGCTCTCTCTAAGAAGTCTTTGAGAGATGTAACGCACTGGATGGAGGATCTTTACACATGGGGGGAACATGCTTACGGCGTCATCGAGAGCCCGACGTCGGTTCGTCGTGCAAAGAAGAGACGGGCAAGCAGAGTATCGAGCAAGAGACCCATTTTGGATCAAGTGCCGTCAAATGACGCTGGTCAACCAGCAAAACCCACAACAGAGGACGAGCAGCGGGCTTCCCCAGATGCATCGACCACGGACACACCACAGTCCCAAGAGGCGGAAGACGGCAAGCTAGACAAGATGGTCAGCTACCTAAAGCTCGGTTACGGAACCTATTGGTCTTTACCAACCGGTTCAGGCGGCTCTGGCGACTCATCCAAGGAGTCACCGGGCACAGAGACGCCCCAGCCTGGCAAACCCGATGTTGATGGTTCTTTAAAACACACCCGGCCATCTCCTACTAGCCGCTCGATATCTTATGACACCGCGGCGGGTCACTACCTCATCGGCCTGAAAGGGGACATTGAAGAGGATGGGGGTGGGGGGAGTGGCGAAGACGCGAGCCCCAGCTCGGACGGCTCAGATGTAGAGCATAACTCGCGCACCGTCCTGCGAACTGTCCATGTCGAGCTCGACAGCGAGGCCACCGACCGCCCGGAAGCCACCATCATCCGTGACTTTGAACATCCGGCGAGCATCCTCACTCAGTCACAGGTCATTGGAAATATGCTCCCGGGCTATGACTCGCACAACCTCAACAAGGCCATGAAACTCCGCGTCGTTGTCTACGTAAACCGCCCCTTTATCTTTGTCTTCCTTTTCCAACTGCAAACCGACTCTCTGGCATGGGACTCCCTTTACCGTTCCCTTCATCACCAACTCGCACCCCTCCGAAAATCCCTCCAGGCCTCCGTGCAGTACCGCCCCGAACGGCCCGGCGCGGACGTCGGGGGCTCTGGGAACAACAGCATCTACGATCTTATCTGGGACCCGGACGCTCTGACTGTTCACTCTTCCATCCCCAACATCCCAGAAAACTACCTTGCTCCAGCGCCCTGGTCCCGTCCGGACGCCATCAACACCCATACTCACCTGCTCAACATTCACGCCGCCTCCCGCTCCCGTACCAACGCCCTCGAGCGCACCCAGAAGTCAAATCGGGGCTGGTGGATCGTATGGACGCGACTCCTCGACCGGCAAGATGAAACCGCTGGTACGTCTAACATAAACACCAATAACCTTTCTACCATCCACGAAGACGGCTCTGACGCCGGCTCCTCCGAAACTTCCCACCGGAATGAGAGTCCGTCCCGGGACCTCCGGGATAACGACTCCGCTCTCGCCATCGCTAAGGAGATCTTCCTTATTCGTCGCGCGAGCGACCACGCTGGATTTCGCGCCGCTTACGCCGACTCGTCCACGGGCGGTGGTGACGGCGCTGGTCGTTTAGCTCAGGGTATTGGTGTCGACACACGTCGCTACGTGGAGGAGCTCCTGAGCTTGCTATAGTGGTAATTGCAGTTGTTCCTACTTGTAATTAATTACATGCATTTTCTAGAAGCGGCTAGGTAAGGTTGATGCCTTGGGGAGCGTATTTACATGCGCATAGGCTAATACATAGTATATCTATATATATCCTTGTTTTACCCTTAGTATTTTGAGTGGGATGCTTACAGGGGCATGGGAAAATGACGTTTGCTAAAGGCGTGATGTACGTTCTTTCAGCTGGGCGCTTTCAAATTACATTGGGGCTTGACTTGGGAAATTCGATGTTGCATTTAGGTCGTTTCGTCATTTCATGAGTTGCGGGGGCTAATTCGGCTATGCCACGCCATCAATTTCCAGTAGGCGGGGAAGCTTCACTTTGAGGTAATGACTCCACTAGCGTGACTGGGGTTGAGAGTTGCAGCAAATGTTCCATTTGGTAGGTCCAAAGATCTCTATCAAATAGCTCGTAAGGTTATGTACAAGTGAAGTGAAGTAAAGTAAAGCGAACCCAAAACAATGTCTACCAGCCCGAGGGAATCCAAACACCCAAATCCAAAAACGAAGGCAGGGGGTGATTTTGTGGTCCTAAGGCCATCCTTGTCTACTTACTCCCCGCTCCTCTGAGGCGGTATAGCATCCCGAATCATGTAAAAAAGAAAGACAAAAAATAGTCATAACCAAAAGAAGTCGTTTTGTATCGAGCAGGGAACGGAAGTTCGTGGAGCTTCTGATACATGAGTTCCCCAGATATTCATCTGTTCTCTTCTCTTCGGGACTTCGTATATGACAAGAATCTCAGCCATATCAATGATGGGCGAGATGTTTAGTTGAACCACCACTCAGCATTGGTGCGACCAGTGCCGAGGCCACCCCAGAGGGCCTCATAAACCTTGCGACTGACATCAATGTTGTCGTAATCGCAACCCATACACTTGTCCCTGACGGTGGCAGTGGCAGTCTTGCCGTTGGCCTTAATGGTGATAGTCTTGCCACACATGGGGTTGCCATTGGACTGAGCGCCCATGAGAAGGTGAGAGAGGGCCACGATGTTCTCGGTATCGTCCTTGCCAGAGTCGTCTTCTCCACAGGCTCCCATGCCGACATCATAGTAGGTCAGATCACCAGAGTGAGTGTCGCTGCCTCCGCTGGAGCCGCCATCGGAACCACCATCAGAAGCGGCGGAAGTAGTGACGACAGGGGCGACATAGGTGCTAGTGGGGGCGACATAGACAGAGGTAGGAGCAACGTAGACGGATGTAGTGGTAGGCTCAGGCTCGACGTACTCCTCAGTGGTGGACTTGGGCTTCTTAGCAGCAACAGAGGTGGAGGTCTCCTCAGGGGCAACGTAGACAGAAGTCGAGGTGGCGAAGGTGGTGGAAGTGGTGGGAGCAACGTAGACGGAAGAGGTGGAGGTGGTGGTGGGCTCAGGCGCAACGTACTCGGACGTGGTAGTGGTGGATGTGGTAGAGGTAGTGGTGGGCTTCTTCTTCTTCTTGTGCACAGGAGAAGCAGATGTCTCGATGAAGTTGGCCTTTTCAGTGGTGGAGGTAGGCTCAGGCTGCTCCACGCCGGGAGTGACCCAGAGGGTGGTGGTGCTGTCGATGAGCTTGGTGACGTACTGGGTCTCCGTCACCCACTCGACCTCGGTGACGAGGGCGCGCTTCTCGTGGAGCTGCTCGTGGCGGCGGTTATGGTTGCCGTGGGGCTGAGCGACAGCGACAGCGGCGATGAAGGCCGAGGCGATGGCGAAGGACTTCATGTTGAAGGATGTGTTTTGCTGTTTCCAGATGCTTGTGGTATATGTTATGTCTCGGTGGACGAGGGTATCTCAGTTCGGTGCAAGAGGCACGGTGTGAAGGACAGTAAGTGAGTAGGCAAGGGTCTGTTCAACAGAAATGACCTTGCTACGCAAAGATGGAAGTAGAAAAGGAGTGGACGATGCCGTCTCGAAGCTTGAGGGAATGTGAGTGCTTGGGGGAGAGAGACGAAGATGGAGAGAGAGAGAGAGAGAGAGAGAGTCCTGCCAGAGGGAATGAGTGGTGTTTGAACTTGAACGAGTTCGTGGGTGAGGAAACAAAACAAGCGGGAGGGGACAGGCTACTCAAGGGAGGAAGAGACGGTTCTAATAGTTTATACGCCTCGCCGCATCCTTACGTACTGGCCTCATGCTAGCTGTTCAACGCTGAGCTTCTAGCGAGGGAGCCCACGGAGCTAAACAAGGGCCAGGACGGTCACAAACGAACAATACGCCTTGGCTCTCCGCTCCAGCTCCAGTCAGGCATGGGCTCAAGCAGGAAAGGGGAGACAGGTTTGTGCGTCCATCGCTGACGATCCGTTGACATCGGGCATGTGGTCCGTACAATGTACATTCCACAGCTCAGGTACGGATACCCGATGTAAGTACCCCGGTACCTTCCTAGTAGGGTAGATTGGCTCCCAACCCCGGCAACCTCATCCCGGCCCCTGACGGTACGTATCCGGCCATGACGGGGGCACGCGTGGTTTTCCAGCCAGCTTTGCTAGCTAGGGCAGCCAGCCCCGTTTTTCTTTTCGAGGTGGGAGGGAGGAGGACCGAGGACACGGCAGGCCTTGGCACGGGCGTGGCAATATCGCCCTGCCATTCGTCCAATGGCCCAGGCTCATGCAGCATTAGGATCTACCGGCGTACTGAAGCCAAGCAGGTCGAAGGGGGCCTAGCGGAAGGGGGGAAACCGCCGGGGCTCCATGGCAATGAAGGGCGAGCAACAGGGGCTGTGGCACCATCCATTGGGGAGTAACGTGCTGCTGGAAGGGCTGGCTGGCTGGTCCCGTAGGTGCTGGCCTGGGCCTTGGTGCGAAGCAGCTGCGTGTTGCCAGAGACCAGAGCGCCCAGCGAGTCCGTCTGCGAGCCATCGAACGAACCAGACGTGCTTCCTCAGGTTTCA
Organism: Neonectria neomacrospora; assembly: GCA_013756995.1. Classification (NCBI taxonomy): domain Eukaryota; kingdom Fungi; phylum Ascomycota; class Sordariomycetes; order Hypocreales; family Nectriaceae; genus Neonectria; species Neonectria neomacrospora. The sequence continues at coordinate 9,162 of JABSTB010000526.1, read as the reverse complement.
GAGCAAGCAGGAAGAGTAAGCGACAGGCACAAGGCCGTCCAGGTGGTCCGACGAAAAGTCGAAAACCATATTCTCTCATCTCATCCCGCCATGATTGGATATTGCTGCTGCACGGAACGGACTCGTTGTCGGCCTCTGAGTTTAGCATGTAAGGTACCGGACCGTTGTCCGTCCGAGGGGCGCCCAATGGGCTGCCTCGGGTGCCTGGACCAGAGCGGCATTTCTGAGTTCTCACAAGTCCTAGCAATCGTCGAGGCCAATCCAGAGCAAGATGGTCGTCCTGCAGAAGGGGCTGGCTGGTGGCGGTGGTCCGTGAGTGGTGAGCTGGTGACATCCACCAGTGGTGCGTGGATACGGACGGTGGAGCTGGGGTGTGGAGAAGCCATGAAACGGAACCCCGGGTGCTAGCTACTCCATTCACCGACCACTCACCACTGCTACGGTGCCACCTCACAGCCCCCGACAGTTAGCGGGGGAGAGCCGGCACCAGGGGATGGAAGAAAAAAAAGTCTTCTCCTCTCGCCGCCTGCGTCAAGCTTTTCGCCCTCCGAGACGCGGTGTGCCGACGGCCGCTCCGTAAACATGTGGGACGTATGTAGAACGCAACTGTGCCACAGCATATCGGTGCTGCAGGCTGGTGACTCAGGTATCCGTTAACGTCAAGACGGCCGTCCATCGGCATGTTGCGCGATTGAAGAGTGCGAGTTGGCGGGCTCAGCCATCCTTCCCGCCTCCCATCCGCTCCCCCTCCATTCCAGATGGTCACGTCCCTTCCAGCTACGTACCCGTATCACACAGCTCCGTAAGAGTGAGGGATACGGGCACCGCCTGGTCCCTCTCTGCACAGCCCCTCCTCCAAGCGTCTCCCCTGCTGTAATTAAGCCAAGCACGGAAAGACACCAAGCCGTAGGTACTAAGTGGCTTGCTGTCACCGTCCAGAATTTTGTCGAAAATAGTATCTGCTGGTCGGCCGGCAGGAGGAGGCTCTGGTGAGAGCTGCTGCTGTCAGCACGTAGGCTCCCCTCTGTTGTTTGAAATGTTGGCCCAACAGTCGGCTTGGTCCGCATAACCACAGGGTGCCAAGCCATTGGCCCTCATGATTATCCCGATTGACAGCTGGTTGGTCAGGTATCTGCGGCCAGACGGATCGATCGAAGGGTCAATGCGATGGACGGGAGGGCAACCACGTTGCGTCCTCCGGTTGGTTCGTGTCTGACCTCCCGCCTTATGAATTGTGTTGGTTGTGAATCTGTACCGATCACTTGGTTTTGGCATCCTTCGTTGATTGATTAGCTCGTGCCTAACCGCCTAAAAGAGTTGTGTTGGTTGTGTGCGAAGTATTCGTCCCGGTAACTTGGGTTTGCTATCCTCCATTTGGTTCGTGCCTAACCGCCATCAGTCGTCATAAGCTCGTTCAAATGGCGGTGTTGATTGTGTACGAAGTATTCGTCCCGGTAACTTGGGTTGATATCCTCCTCTCAGCTCGTGCCTAACCGCCACCGACCATCACGGGGTCGTCTGAAACGGTTGTGGTGAATCTTCGTTCCGGCAACTTGGTTTTTGGCTCATGTCTAACCGCCGCCTTCACAAGCTCGGCCAAAGGGTTCTGTTGGCGGTGTACGAAGTATCCGTCCCGACAACTTGGTTTTGACATCCTCCATTCAGCTCGTGCCTAGCCGCCATCAACCATCACAAGATGGCCTGAAACAGTTGTATTGGTTGTATACGAATATTCCTCCTGGCAACTTGGTTTTGGCATCCTCCATTTGACTCATGCCTAAACGCCGCCAGAAGTGCTTTTGGGAGAAGATGCAGATGCGCACAGCATCCCCAAAATGTCAGATGGTGGAGGAACATGGCGTCAAGCCGAAACACTTTGTATTCTACTGCCGCCATTCATCGCCAATCGGGTGATACTATTTCCCTTGCTGGTCTTCTGCTGGCCAGTGCGGCTGGCAAAGGAGAAGAGGAAGAGGCCTTGACGCTGGAACACTGGCCGGTCCTCGTCCAATACCTCTTCCACCTGGAACGCCTTCTTAGCCATCTTGACGAAGTGCATGTCTGCTCGTCTCCTCTTCTTGAAGCAGAAGTACACAATGGCGGCCGGATTCAGCTCCAGCAAGGCCTTGAGCGTTGTCATCAAGAGCGGAAACGCTGGCTCAAAGTACACGCACTCGCCTGCTAGGATCACATCGGGCTTCTGCTCCAACACAGAGGCTGGAAGAGGCTCACCCCTAGAACATGGATAGGGCAACATTAGCCAGGCGTCACACCCACCAATCTGGGGTTACGTAGTATGCAACGGGGAGCCGGAACAGCATGGGTGTGGGAACGTACCAGTTCAGCACCATGGCTTGGGCCTTCGCTCCGAGGTGATTCAGCTTTATGTTATGCTGCATCAATTCAAGCATTTCATTTTGATCTGTCACCAACAACGGGTTCTGGAGCTCGCATTCGAGGGCTACAGCAAGCCCGACGAGGCCGCCTCCGGCCCCAAGTTCCAGTCTGAGACTTAAGGTCAGCACGTCGGCGCCTCCTCCGGCATAGTGTGCCCCGGGAAACGATGCATGCAACAGCGAAGACAACATGCCATGATGCATGAAAAGAAGGGGTCAGTTTGAGGAAACAGAGGCAGAACTAACATTCGGGCACTCTTGAGGCGATCTCGATGGTATCGCAACATGTGCTTGCCAAGAATCATGCCAGCTGGCCATGTCTGGCCACCGCATCCCGACCTCACATCCTCCCGGAGCAGGAGTGGCTGCGATAGAACGCCGTCGAAGTCGACGTGCGCTACACCGATGGACTTGAGGGTCGGCAGCGGGGTGAGATCCTCGCTGATGAAGACTGAGCCCAGCAAAGGCGATTGGAGTGGACTGCTCATCGTTGGCGAGTGTCCACGAGAGTGGTGTTTTTGGTGGGGTTGGGCGTCGGCGGACTGTCTGCCGATGACGGAGACAATGCCAGGGACAGAGACGAAGACTACCTACCTAAGGTATGGACGAGATGATTATGACGAGGATGAGCGTCAAGGGTGAACGTCGAGCCGAATGTCAAGGGAGCAGCGAGGGCTGAAAGCATGCAGAAGGGTAACCGGAAGTTTGTGGATGAAGATTTATTGCGGAAATGGAAGCGAACGACCGCCTCGCCTGCTTGGGATGACTTCGCACCTCCCCGCTATCGCTACCTACCCGCTGTTGTCTATCAACTTTAAGATCAGGCAGGGCCAACCAGGAAAGGTTAAGGTATCTCTAAATTGGCAGTCGCAGCTCTGTTGCTGCCACTTCCACTCCCACTTCTACTTCTATACCTACCTCAACCACCTTTGCCGCCACCGCCTATTCACATCCTTCTTGATGCTGCTGCCTGCGCTGCGCTACCAACTCCTCTTTCCTCGGTTGCTGATGCAATCCAGACTCAAATGGACCCTGTTTTTGGGAGTCTTCGCCAATCGCCCTTGTGTTTCCCTAGCTTCAAAAGAGGAGCCAATTCTCAATTGGTCGGCTCCCTTTAAGAGACTAATCACGAGCACGTAAAACCCCCCGAGTCATACGTGTTGTAGCGATAAGGGTTCCTGCCGCCCTCGGTCAAGGCTCTTAAACCGGCTTATCAAGCTGGTTGGGCGGATGGCCACGGCCGGCAGTGTGGAGGGAGGGGGAGGCTCCAACGGCAGCAAGTGGCAACGGCCAAGGGCTTGCAGAACGTCTCCTTCCAATATTCGGCCCTTGGCTCAGTTGGGCAAGGTTCCACATTAGACCACGGCTCCATCAAACCATTGACTTCTGCCCTTGATGATGCTAATCTTCACTGGCGATGTAGTCAATACTGACTACACTATCAATCCCCTTCATATTAAATACTATCAATCAAGCAGCAACTACGGAGCACTTCTCCATATCACCCCCTCCCATTTTACGACGGGGCTGTTCTACCCCTCACCACTTACAGTGACCACATACTAGTCCGGCCGAGTGGCATCCTGATCCAGATGTCTCACCAGGTTCTCTACCAAAACCCCAAGAGGGCGAGCCTCCCTCAGGAATGAGACCGCCGCGATGCCAGCCTCATACGAGCGCTCTTGCGTCCTCCCCCGCCACATCTCTACTGCCGGTCCTCTTGGCGCCGCCTCGCACTGAGACAGATTGCCTCTGGTCGTTATGGACATGGGAGCCTACGCACCAATCACCGGGCCACAGTTGTCTCTAAGTCTCTATCCGGGCATCCAACAATGGCCCGGTGGAGCGATTCTTCCGGAATGAAGGGTGTGGTATTCCTCGGTAGCAAGCTGCTATCCTGTCAGCCATCGAGATACCTGTGACGATATGCCTTGGTACGCCTTCGCACAATACTGTAGCCTTCTCCGTCTTGACTCCTTTCTCTTCTTCTTCTTCTTTTTTTCTTACTCTTACACTGCGTCTGTCGTCCACTCCTCGTTGGATGGCGTCTTGAATCCATTCCAACTTCACAGTACAAGCACTCGACGGCACGTTCGTGCTATCATGGCCCCTCCTGTGATACTCTTTGCCGCTCTATGCCTGATCCACCTGGCAATCAGTGAGCCCACCGTCAACTTCCCGCTCAACTCCCAGCTACCGCCTGTGGCTCGAGTAAACGAGCCTTTCTCTTACACCTTCTCGCCATACACTTTCAAATCCGACTCCAAAATATCCTACTCTCTTGGCGACGCTCCTAAATGGCTATCTATTGACAGCAAACATGGCCGCCTCTATGGTACACCGACCGACAAAAACACACCCTCGGGTGATGTAGTTGGCCAGAAAGTCGAGATCGTTGCCGACGACGCCACCGGTTCATCCACTCTCAACGCGACCCTCGTCATCTCAAGAAACAAGGCCCCTTCGATCAATGTGCCTCTCGAAGACCAGATCGAAAACTTGGGCGATTTTTCGGCTCCCTCATCACTACTACTCTATCCATCCAAGGAATTCTCCTTCTCGTTCGACCCCGATACATTCAGCTACCAACCCGATATGATCAACTACTATGCTAGTTCTGACGACAGCAGCCCTCTTCCCTCATGGGTAAAATTTAGCTCCGAGAGCTTGAGCTTCACCGGCAAGACGCCACCTTTCGAGTCTCTCATCCAGCCCCCACAGACGTTTGGTTTCAAGATAATTGCCTCCGACATCGTAGGGTTCTCGGCTGTGTCGATTCCCTTTTCCATCATCGTGGGAAGCCACAAGCTCAGTTCGGATAACCCGATAATCATGCTAAACACCACCCGGGGAAAGAAGATCACGTACGACAAATTGCTAGGCGATATCAAACTCGACAAAAAGGCCGCTCGCCCAAACGAAGTTGAGATTTCAACTGAAGGCATGCCAGATTGGCTGTCCTTGGACAACCAAACTTGGAGGATTGAGGGGACCCCAAAGCAGACGGAGGATCACTCAACCAATTTCACAATCAACTTTCGGGACTCTCACTTGGACACACTTAGCGTTGTGGCGATTGTCAACGTTGCTACTCGTCTGTTTCGCTCGACCTTGGACGACATTAGCATTCGGGCTGGAGAAGATGTCAGTATTGACCTTGAGTCATACTTTTGGGACCCAAGCGAGGTCGATGTCAAGATGACTGTAACCCCTCAAAAAAACTGGCTAAAGCTCGATGGTTTCAATATCACCGGGAAAGTCCCCAGCTCCGCGACGGGAAAGCTCAATATCTCCCTTACAGCCTCCTCTAAGACGTCCAACGCGGAGGAGACTGAGACTCTCAACGTGAAACTTTTAGCCTCCACCTCCAACATCTCTTCGGTATCAAAAACGACTGCTTCCGCAACTTCTACATCCACCAAAACAACTCAATCCAACGAGCCTACGTCGTTAGCTGAAGGTGTTCCATCAGATTCGCACAATGGTGTATCCATAACCACAATCCTCCTTGCGACCATCTTGCCCATTTTTTTCGTCGCTATTCTTGTCATGCTACTCGTTTGCTGCCTCGTTCGGCGTCGAAGGTCTCAGCGAAGTTACTTGTCGAGTGACTTCCGCAACAAGATTTCAGGACCTATGCTCGAAAGTCTTCGAGTCAACGGAAGCGATCCTTCCATAAGAGAAAGTGTAAAGAGTGGAAATGCTGTGCCAGCGGAAGCACTTCTCTACCGCACGACAAGAGGATACAATTCAGAAACAGAATCATTGAGCACCCCAAGGTCGTCTCCAAGCCTGGACGTCTTAGCAACGCCCGAAGTTCCGGCGCGGTTCAGGGCAGAGGACTCGGCCCGCCCAGTGACCGGGACTGAGACGGAGGGACGACAGTCATGGTATACGGTGGCAACGGCGACGGCAACAGCAACAGCTCGTCAAAGCCAGTCGTCATCGAAAAGCCATGCATCAGACACAACATTTTCTGACTCGACTCATCAACTACTACCTCCACCAGCCCTTCTATCAGACTCTGGAAGTTCGTTTCGGAGCGGACTCGACCTAACGATCCCGTCCATCGACGACCTGCCCCACATGAGGCACAGCGAGGTTGGCGCGATGCGAGCAGAGCTCAACCAACCACGAGACCCGTCTGCATTTTACTCGTCTGCTCCAGAGAGCTCATTAGCCTTCTCATCCTCACACCAATCCAGCCCACGGCTGATGACGGGACTCTTTAGTAAAAGGCCGTCGGGTGTCAGCCTGGGTAAGCGACCAGCAACTTCGGACGGGACCACGCTCCTAGAGGAGGCCACGGAGAGCGTACCGGAGATGAGGCGGCCGGACGTGGCAAGACTAGCAAGCCAGCAATGGCTTAACCGACAATACAGTAGCCGAGGCGCATGGTATGACACGGAAGGATCAAGCGTATCCCGCAGAAGCCTCCGGTCAGATCCATCTTTTGGATCGATGGAGAACTGGCGAATGATCAGAAAACGGCGCGAGAATGCCGAGCTCTCCTATCGAGAACTCGTGGAGGAGGCGCCGTTCCATCCGGCACGACCTGGCACATCGATGAGCAGGCGGGATGGGGCACAGCCAGGAGAGAGAACGAGCATGGAGGAGCTCATGTCCCCAAGCCAGTGGGGAGACACCCGGGCGAGCATCCGAGGCTCGGTCACATCTCAGCAAGTGAGTCTGGCCAAGCCGATCACCAGGTACTCGCGGAGGAGCGAGGTGTTGCTAGGCAAGGCAGGCTCCAGCGGGGGGTCGAGGCTTGGAGAGACATCATCACCAAGATGTAAGCGGGAGGACTCGGGAAAGATTTCAGAATCAGGCAGCGTCAAGGCCTTCCTGTGAGCTGTGAGGCACCGGGAGGAAGGGGGGGGTTAATTACGGGTGAAGCCTTGGTTTGTTGAACGTTGGCGTTTACTGACAGATTTCCGTTGTATACTTTTGACGACACGCTACGATACCAGTGCCTTTTGACTCTTTTTGAGCGGGCTTGACTTCTTATTTACAGTTTAGACGGATAGAAATAGAGCGACAGGAAAGGACAAGTTGGAAATTAATTTGATGATTGCCGTTTTATCAGCCTTGAGAGAAAAACAAGGCAGAATCGAATAAGTGAGGTTGAAACTTGAAAATGTGTGTTACTAGGTACGCATTCTGTCCAATTATGATACTCGGTGGTATCGTTCCATTGGTCAAACTGTTGGTGACAAACATGCATCTACGCCATCGGTAGCATCCATGCGACGCAGAGGGGGTCGGTATTGTATCAAACCCGAAACCAAAACGGGGGCGAGAACAAGAGGGAGAAGGAGAGATAGGAGAAGAAAAGCAACAATGCTCCTGATCTGATGAGAACGGAGTTGATGGTCCGTTGAGAGAAGAGAAGCGGAGTAGCACCTGGCCGGGTACCTACCGTGCGACTGTGTGCGCGGCTGCGGGGGAATTGCCTACGTCAGTACTCTCCCGACATGGGACGAACTGACAGAGAGAACCCCAGCTCGCCTCGCTCACTGTTTGGGAGCGGTGCCTTTGTACTTTGAGGGTTTGCCTGCCGTAGTGTAACGTCTCTAGTAGAAACAGGCCGTGATCGTGATTGAGCGCCGCGTGCCGTACCAAGATTGAGGGTAGAGCCGGGCCGGTCGCCGAGATGAACGGGCACGCGACCAGGACGGTCTGGATCCGGCCCGCGTGAATTAGAGCGAGCCAGCACAACAATTTGCTTTAAACTACTCTCTGTGTTCCCGGGGGTGGATTCTTTCGTGTATTTTCAGATTTTCAGTGATCATCGGAGAGCTAGGCAGCGCATGAGACACGAGGCACCAGTTGTTGAGTGGTGGCGAGGACGGGTTCGTTAATGGATGACCTAGGGAGGTTTTCACAGGGAAAAGCGGTGCCAAATGCAATCATTAGGCGCCAGCTGAGGAAAGGGCAATTTTCCTCTTCGCCCCCCTCTCCTCTCTCACGAGCGAAGCGCATGCTAGGTCTGCATGCTAGGTCCGCACACCACCTTTCGGTGCCGAGTTGAGGCTAGGTATGACGGTCAGCCATGGGTGGACTGGCCCAGTTCTCCGGGGCTCCCTATCGTACCAGAAGTTTTCATCAGTAATTAACAGCTGGGGTCTGGGAGAAGCGTTCTGGTGGTGCGATCCAGTGGTCTCAGCGCGGGCGGCGGAGGCATGAATGACATGTCCGGGCGTGCGCGCTGTGAATGGAAGCACTCCATCGCTCACTTGGCTGTGACCCAGGTGCTGAGCCTAGCGCTATCCTCGCTGAAGCGGGCAGTGCTAGAGTGCTTGGGGGCGTTGAGGCCAGGATAAGCACAGGGCTGGACACGGCCACACACAGGGCAGAACCGGGCAGACTCATCAGGGAACAGGGCGGGCAGAGACAGCCCGTACTTCGTCCCAGAGTCTACCCCGCTCGTCCTTCTGGCTTGGTTTTGCGGGCATTCTTTCTCGCCGATTCCAGTCCCTCAAAATCAACAAACTGGGCCTAAACAGTTTCAGCGCGGTTCAGCCAGGCCCCAGGTTACCACAGCAGGCACTGTAGATAAGATCCCACGTCCCACATCACACATCCACACCCGTGCGCGCACCACGCGCACCATCACGCACCCGCCCGCACATACTCCCGCAGAGCCTTACCTTAATACTCCCTCCACCAACCTTCCCCCCAGTGTCCCACCACCCACCACGCCTTCTCGTTCGCCGGCACATCTTCGTCACTGTCCTGGTTTTTTCCCTCCTCTACTCCTCTCCTC
>JABSTB010000525.1:0-19071 GCA_013756995.1 Neonectria neomacrospora | reverse complement strand
CCAAGCGCCGTCGCAAACACCACCCCGAAGTGCCCCAGCCCGCCCACGCCGACGATGCCGACCTTCTTCCCCGGCCCACACGCGTGGTACTTGAGCGGCGCGTACAGCGTCAGCCCGCCGCACAGCATCGGCGCCGCGTGCTCCGAGGCCAGGCCGTCGGGGATCTTGACGACGAAGTGCGACGGGCACCGGTGGTGCGTCGCGTGGCCGCCCATGGCCTTGCCGCCGTTGTAGTGTGTCGAGCCGTACGTTATCACCAGCTTGGCGCAGTAGCTCTCCAGACCTGCCGCGCACTCCTCGCACTCGCCCTGACGGCCGAGACACGAGTCGCTTTGCGAGCCCACGCCTACGCGGTCGCCGACCTTGATGCCGCCCTCGGCCTGGGTGCCCACGCGCACGGCAATGCCGACGATTTCGTGGCCGACGCAGATAGGGTACGGGACTTCACCCTGCGGCTTCATCAGTACTGGTCGTCTCATAGCCGCATGTGTGGTGGTTTTCTCACCCAGCCGCTGCGTAGCATGTGGATATCAGTACCACAGATGGCACTGTGCGTGACCTGGATATCGACGTCGGTCTCTTCCCACGGCTTCGGCTCAAACTCACGCCAGACCATGTTGCCCTGGACGGACTGTGAGTCCAGGCCAAGCCAGCCCTCGAACTTGTAATCTTGCGCGGCCATCGTGTCTGAGCGGTATACTGATCGTATGAGTTGACAAGAGTTCTAGATAGTCAAGAATCTACGAAATCGTGCGATGCAACGAGCTATAGAACCGAGGCTTATCAGGAGGGGTTGTCGGTGGGTATCCATGGCAGTGCCCTCACATATTTCCGATAACTCCGCCAAGTGACCGTTGATCACGTTGTTACGTTCGTGATGGGAATGATCAAATGTCCAGTGCATGAGTACTCGAACAATATAGAAGTAATGGTTGAGTTGGCCATTTCCCGAGGGCTGAGTGGAGGTGTGCACTCTCAACGTCGTCTTACACGCCGAGGCACATCAGAGCTCTTCTGGAAGACAGAAAAGCACGTTTCGAGAGCGGAAACCACAGGTCCTGGGAAGCAGCATGAAAACATAGTGGCGCGAGATTCCTTAAAACTCTGGCAGCGCGAGAACTTTGCTATTGCCAACTCCTTATAAAGCCATATGACCATCACTTGAGGACCAAATCACGGCTTCATGAGTTGCTGTCACACAAACGACGTTGGCCGCTGTCAAATGTACCCCGCATTCGTTACCGCTGAACCGGAATGGGGTATCCACAGGCCATGCTGTGCCAGGCGAAAACTGTGGGACGGCGAGAAGCTCGTTCTGTCGTGGAACAAGTTATCCGCACGAGTGGTTTAAACTCCCTGACATTCCTCGGCTGCACCACGGTCCTGCGTTGACAACAATACGAGATGGAATTTGGCGTTGGCGGGAACCTCATTTCCCTCAAACAGTCCATGAAAATTGAGGAAACAACTCGGTGCCCTGTTGATTAGAGCTTAGCCCAGCCCGGTGTCCCTGGAATACCAAGGCGCATGATACCGGTTTCATATATATTCCAACTCTCGAAGGGATGAGGTGTTGAGGGGAGCAGAGTCATTCCATCCCAACTCTATGTTGGCGGGGGATGATCCTCACTGGGAAGTCTTGTGCAGAGTGTTTTGTGTTGGCCATGGACCAGGCCGATCCCTCGTCAATGCCCCGTTGAAGACCAACCACAGGGCAATATATTCTCGACGGAGGAGCCCCATCCCAGATAGACGCCGAGAGATCACGATCAACAGGTCTTTGCAACCAGTTCAAAAAGGTGGAAACAATAATGGTCGGCGACGACAAGTATCTTGCTCGTCTGCCCGTAACTTTGACGAACCGACGTTTCAAGGCATCGTGAGGATCAGCTGTTGTGTAGTCTAAGTGCTGATCGATGACCTGTCGTGGAACCTCCGTCACAGATGCGGGGACACATCCCGCGCATCCCAATTCCGATTACCATCTCAGCTCATTCCTACCTGGACCCCGGAAACGTGAGCGGGAAAATGGCCGGGTACCTGAATGCTGCCGTGTGCAGCAAGCCGAATTCCTGTCACCCAACCTGGCTTATTGGGCATCATGCCGGGGCGACTGAAGAAAGCCGAGGGGATTGCCATGGCGTCATGATAGTCATCGGCTCATAGCAATGGTGGGAACAATGTAAATCTCGTGACGAGGATGGTAGTCCACCGAGGGGTTATGGAGAGTTGATTGGACGAGAGGAGGTGGAAAAAAGGGACCGAAACCGATCATCTCGTGTCGAGTGGAGGTGATTTTCGTCTCGTATCTACATGGTGGAGTTGATTTTCGGTTTCTTGTGGTCCCCTGTGGTTCTTGCCATGGACTACCTGCCGCTTTCTGCTTGACGGCTGTCAATCAACGTTTCGAGGGGAAGAAAATCGCGCGGTATGATCGTCGCTTGGCGGTTTGGAGTTGCATTGTGCATTCGTAGACGGGCCAATGTGGTTCGATGATGCTGTTGGTATTCTGAAACTCAGGGGTTAGTTTCGAAGCAGGGGGACGACATCAGCGATTCGCCTTGGAGGAGTAGCAAGGAGAGTATTCGTAGTAAAAGACGGATCTCAGCGATAAGCCGAGATCTGAGGAGGGATCGGCTTTGACCGAGAAGAGTCCGCTGGATCTGTCTCCGTACGAGAGTTCCTAGTAACACTCCTCCATCTTCCATGGTACAGGATAGCGGGGATTTACCCTTGATTCTCCTGCTTTCGGAGCGGAATGAATGCGGAAGGTCAATCTGCAAGGTCAGGGCGGTACGGGTTTGGAAAATCAAATCCAAGACAGGTAAAGGATTTCAGAGGATCGACTGTCGAGTGTCAAGCCGGTCACAGACTTACGGTACGCTGTCTCAGGCTGTGAGGTGAGGCAGCCGAGCGCATCCGGAATCCCAATCCCACACAAAACTGAGAGGGAAGAAAAAGGAAACGCATGGGCTGCTGCATGGTGAAACATAATCATTCAATGGGATTTCTGGGTGAGAGAAGCGGTGAAAAGGGAGTCAGACATGGCTACGACTGGAAGCTGGCAGTCAGACAAGATAGACTACCATAAGCATAAGTTCTTGTCAGCAGCTGTCAGCATTGGTGGACGCAGACAGACTCGCTGACGCGTTAAAGTGACAGGACCCTCAGTGCGTTGCAGGCGGGCCAGCAACCAACAGCAGCAGCCAGCAAAGAAGGGTCCCCGACTCACCCGTCCAACCATGTGCTCTCCATGACTCCAAGGGCTTCCAATGCGGCAATGACCCCCCAGTTGTCCCAAGATCGCACGTTGCATAAGTGAGGGGCGGGAGGCAACGCGATTCGCGAGGGTGTGACCGTGCGGGATGCTCGAAGGCTTGAGACAGGGAGACAAGACAGGGAGACAAGGGGCGTAAGCTGGGATGGGATCATGGAGAGTTCGGCGACCTGTCAGCAGCCATCCTCACCCACCCTCCCGGCCGCATTGCCTCGCAGCGGAGGGGGAGACCCCATGGACCGCCCGAACCCCTAAAAGAACAAAGAATTCACCAACATGGCGACAAACGGCACTTCCGTCTTCCGTCTTCCGTCTTCTGTCGCAGATCACTGCCATGGTGACCTTGTGCCAAGAGCCTAACCTAGGTTGGCCAAGAAGAAGAATAAAATTAGAAAACGGTTCTGAGCGAGGCCCGATGTCTAGCGCAAAGCTAAACGGCCTGGGCCGGGTAGGGGACGGAGTGAAGCTCGTGATGGCAAATATTTGGGATTTATTTTGGGTTGTGTTTGTGGCCTCGTGCCCAAGTCCTCGCGTCGATCCGGCAAGGAGCGAGCGAGAGAGGGACCGAGGGTGACGTCGAGCCCGGCCGAGTGTTCGACTCGAGGGTCCAGAGCGGGCGGATTTGAGGCGAGCTGAGTGGGGATGTGGAACAGCGTAACAGGGAGAGAGAATCCGTGGCGGTGGATGGGATGGAATCATACGTAGCACTGTGCATGCGCTTCACAATGGAAGAGTAAGCCATGCCTAATCTGCATCCTCAGGTTGGAATTTGGGAGCTTGGGAATTGGGACTTGGGAGCCCAGGGATGGTGAGACCAGGCGGCGGGCGCTGGGCGGGTGATTGGATTCGGCAGTGACCGGGCCAGGGACCCCCTTCCGCACCCCAAGCTCACCCCATCCGTCTTACTCCCGGCCGTACGTAGTACGCCAGCAGCCGCCTTCAGGCATCTCCAGACACCTTCAGACACGCGCAGAGACATCCCCCGGCCCATACTGCAATGCATCATGCAATAATGCAGTACAGCCTAGTGGGGGAGGAGTCCTGTGAAGTCGCCGGAACTGCACCAACAGGCAACCAGTCGTCCGCTAACAAGATGGAGGCTAGAAGCTGTGGCTTGGCTTGTGCCTTCAGGGTGTCCTACACATGCCGTATCTATCAGGGCCCGGAATACCAAGACCAGGCTGTGAAGACCAGAAACCGCTAACACCAGCCGCGCAGATAAGACTTCAGTTCTCATCTCTCGGCAAAGCCTGGCCATAGCGCCCCAGAGGTCTAGAGCCTACTACCTCCAGGGACTACTGGAAGCCAAGGACGGTCGAATACGGTGGTTTGAATGAGCGACAGAACGAACGCGGCCGCCCAGCGTGCAGCTCGTGGTGATCGGCTTGGGGTGACCTACGCCAAGGGACCATACCGAATTACTCTCTCGTGTTCTCGCCCTTCAGGCTCCCTGGCCCGGCGACTGACTTCTTTGGCTCGGCGTTACCAAGACAGATAGCATTTCCCCACCTAAATAGGTGACGGCCCTCGCTGAGGCAAAGAGGCGAGATGGCGAACGGGGAAACGGGGAATGGCCAAGGAGGCACAGCTCGTAGTGATACGAGGACGGGGGGCAACATGGTCGACGGCGTCAACACGGCGAGGGCGAGGAGCGATAAGAGTTCAGAGGTCAGCAGGAAGAGGTCCAGAGCGCAGACAGAGATCTGATGCCCTCTCGGCCGTTCTGTCTGGGATTCCCTTGCCTTCTGTGCATCTGTCTGCCCAGTGCGTCCAGCGGCCGGCGACCTCAACGACTCCACCCGCCATAGGGCAACGACAGCTCTCTGAACCAAGTTGACCAACCAGAACCCAGGTTCTCCGGGCTGTTGGGCGGTGCACGTCAATAACCCGGGCTCCCCAGCGCTGCCCCAGCAGGACCTCTCAGTGCAATGCATGAACGGGCGCGACGTAACGGGCCCTGGTCTGTCCACAGCCCAAAAGAGGATCCTAGGGCTTTGGATGCTTTCTTTGGCGGAGACTCGGCGTTCCACACATCTTGACAGCGTTTCCTCATCGGGCCAAACGCGACGGGGAGGTGCAAGGGTGGCTAAGCTACTCGGCGCTGACGGCACACGTTAGTTGGTCAAGTAGATTGCAGAGTGGATGGCCTGCAAACCTCCCCAAAGCTCAAGCTCAAGACTGTCTGATACTACTTTCCGGATGCTATTTTACCCCGATTTTACCTGTGTGCAAAGTTCGAATAGTGCCAAGTGAACTGTGATATGCTGATGGACTTGTTATTGTCGAAAACGGGAAAGAGATCGGCCTACCTAACGTATCTGTTCGGTCGGCTATTGACAATGGAATAACCCACCAAAAGCCTGACACCTGAGGCACCCTGCTAGCTTTTTGCCCTTCTATCCCGAGGCACCAACACAGGGAGGCTACCAAACGCTATCACTTACACCAACCATCTCGGTGGGCGGCTTTCACGGACACCGTACGAAAATTGAAGCATGAAATCTACATTCGGAAGGCCGAATGCGGGCCTCGTATCGCAGATGCCCCCTCCATGCTTTGACCACGAGCCTGTCTCGTCTGTCAGAATGTCACTCGCCATGTGGACACCGTGATGGAGGGGAGGGGAGGTGGAGGAACGAGCCGATCACCAGGCCCTGCGGCTATCTGGTTGGCGTTGCTGGGGACCGCCTGTGACGGGACCGCACCACGCCTGCCGTCTCAATATGGCCGGGAGCAACACGAGGGGCTTTCGTCATCAGCAGATGCACACAGGCACTTCTCGATGCCTCGTACCTCGTTCGTACCGTCCCCAGCAAGAGTTCCAGAGCGCACCCACAGCCCTCGAAGCTCGTGTTCTTGACGACGGACGAACCGAGCCCAAGCACGCAAGAGACGTCATAGAAAGGACCGGGTCTCTCCACTGCTGCACCCGACAGCCCCGACTCCGGCATCACGGCATCACGGCATCACGGCGAGGCCCGGCCTAAGACGCCTTCGAGGTAGCGAGCTAGCAACAACACCGCCTGCTGGGTACCGCTGATGCACAAGGCAGATGCAGACCCAGATGCAGATGCACACCGGCTCCGGCACCCATCAGAGGGCCAGATCCAGATGCATGCCGTGCACCACGCAAAGTGTGTTCACCTACCAAGACAATGCCTCGTCAGCCTCTGTAGGCAACTCAGCAGCGCCATGCGACGCATCTGGATAGTGTCACATTCGAGGGAGACAGGATTCGCTGGAGTGTCTCAGCCGCCCAACGCCCCCGTGCATGCATGGAGGCCGTCGCAGGACATTCTGGGCCGCTGGCTCCCTGACTTGGCTTGGCTTGGCTGTCTCGCTCGCTCTGACTCCGACTCACTCCCGCCTTCAGCACCCACTCAACCTCGGATTCAGAAAACCAGGGTCTTGGGCTACAGGGATCATGCCCCTTGTCCGTGCTGGTCCCGGTCGCCCTTGGCTGAACGGGGCGTCAGGGGCTCCTCGTCTCGACCCACAGCCTCCGGGGGCGCCTGCAAAGGCGCCAGTACCTCGTTGCCCAGCCGTAATAAAACGCCGTCATCTTGTCTGTCGCTGGCCCCAAGCCTCTTGTTCAGCAAGTCATTTATTAATATCCCACGTTTCCGCCGTTCCCTAGGAAGCTTCCTCTATTTCCTGTCTCTTGTCCTTTCGCAACCAACCTAAAATACGAATACCTGCGTTGTGGTTTAACTAAGTGGCTGTCCTATCTCTCGCTTGACAACGCCCTCCTTCAACCTCAACCTCGCCCTCGCTCTTGTTCCCACTGCTTTATACGACTGAGTTTCAATTCAATAATACCAATATCAACAACAACAATGTTCCCCAAGGCTATTTCCGCCGCCGCGCTGGCTCTGGCCGCGTCAACCCTGGTTTCGGCCCAGACCTTCACTGACTGCAACCCTCTCAAAAAGAGTACGTTCTCTCATTGTCAGCTGCATGTACCACTCGTCATTGTGTGACTGGTGGTACAGCTATTGGTGGTTGCAAATTACTGACTCTCGTTTAGCTTGTCCTGCCGACCCTGCCTTCGGTTCTAAGACGATTGAGTGTGACTTCACCAAGGGTGCTTGTGATGCTTTCCACCAGTTGGACGGTACCAGCCTGAGCTACGACGGCAAGGGCGCCTTGTTCGAGATCCAGAAGCTGAGCAACGCTCCTACCATCCGAACCGACAACTACCTCTTCTTTGGTCGTGTCGATGTCGTCGTCCAGGCCGCTGAGGGTCAGGGTATCGTCACCAGCGCCGTCCTCCAGTCCGACGATCTTGATGAGATTGATTGGGAGTGGGTTGGCGGTGACAACGCTCAGGTCCAGACCAACTACTTCAGCAAAGGCGACACCACCACCTACGACCGTGGTGCTTACCACGGTGTCGACGCTCCCCTGACCTCGTACCACAAGTACTCCATTGAGTGGACCTCTACTGCCATTAACTGGCTCGTCGACGATGCCGTTGTCCGCACCCTGCTCGCTGCTGACGCCAATGGTGGCGAGGCTTTCCCCCAGACCCCCATGCAAGTTAAGCTTGGAACGTGGGTTGCTGGTGGTAAGGACACCGCCAAGGGCACCGTCGAGTGGGCTGGAGGTTACAGTAAGTTGCATGTTTTCCACGGTATATGATTTGTTGCTAACAAGCTTGGGCAGCTGACTTCGACGACGCTCCTTTCAACGCCTACTATCAGAGCATCACCATTGTCGACTATGCTGGCAAGGATGCCCCTGGACAGAGCTCCAATGTGAAGGAGTACGTCTACGGCGACAACTCGGGCACCTGGGAGAGCATCAAGGTCAAGACGGGCTCCGGCTCTGACGATGAGGAGACCACCACCAGCAAGAAGGCCACCAAGACTCAGGAGCACACCAAGACCACCAAGACTGCCGAGGCCACCACGACTGAGGAGGCCACTACGACTGAGGAGGAGAAGGAGACCAAGACTAAGGAGTCCAAGACCAAGGAGACTGAGTCCGAGACTGAGTCCAAGACCGAGAAGGAGACCAAGACCACGGAGACCAAGTCCGAGTCCAAGACCACCGAAGCCCACACTACCTTCAGCACCATTGCCTCTACTGCCAACGGCTCTGAGACCACCGCCGGCTCCGGTTCCTCCGGTGCCTCCGAGACCGCCTCCGAGACCGCCTCCAGCGCCTCTGAGACCATCAGCACTGTCCCCGCCAACTCTGCTCCCCGCATGGCTGGCAACATTGTCATGGCCTGCGCTGGCCTCCTCGTTGCCCAGCTCCTCATCTAAGTCTTCGCTTCTGATTGTACTATATCTTCATCTGGGTCACGAAGCATGTAGAGACTTTGTACCTGCGTGCGGAGAGCAGCCCATCTAATTCACATATTTCGAGACGATCCTTACGCTTGCCAAGCGCAGCTCCTTTTTTAGCCCAGTCACTGGAACGGAAGAAATAAAAAAGAAACACCGGTCCAAAAAGAAAGAAAAAAGAGAGATTGACCTTGGCAAAGCAACACACATTTGAGGATTCGGTGTTGTAATTGGGATTGCACTCCGCTCGTCGCACCAACAGATACTGTCGCGACCCTGCCTTATCTCACAGCGCCGCCCGGCGTGAGGGCATAAGCATGTGGCACGACACTTGGAGCGCTCTGTTCGGTTCGATTTTTACATGAGTGTTTATGGGAGAACAATGGTTTAGTTCACGGGGAAATGCACGGCATGGATGATGGCATTGCATTTGGAAAGACGATTGAATGGCTGGATTTTTTTTGGATTACATGCTAGCATTTAGAAGAGATGTGGCTCGCGACGATACCTTTTGGAACAGAATTTCAATGATAGATGCATGGGGATGTTTTGACACCTGCACACATACAAAAACATACTCTTACTCTGGTCGGCGTGAGTGATTTACAGACCTGTCTACCAAAGGGGTCGGCTCGGGTGCCAAGCCGTGGGTCAAGCACGCTCGAGTCGGCAACTTTTCCGGCGAACACGAGCCGGCAGGCGTCTCATCTCGTTTGGAGGCAGAAGACGTCTACCACGGATTACGATGGGCCTCATCTCCCTGCGCCTGACGGTGCCTGGGCGGTGTCTGGGCGGTGCCTGAGCAGAGAACGCTACGAGGGAACTAGCAAGCTCGTGCTGCCAGATGGAGATTGGGGGAGTCGGAAGCGCTAAAAGGGACGAAGCCGGGATCCGACGGACGGCACGCGAATGTAAGGGACGGAATGTAAGTTGCGAATAGTGCGGATCTTGTCCAATTCATGGCCCCGTACTCCGTAATGTACTAGGTACGGTCCCACGGATAGGGTAGGATAGGATAGGATAGGCCCAGTTACGGATTAGGGCCGCGCGGGGATTTGGTGTCGTGAGCAAGGGGGAACGGACCTTCTGGAGTCCGACACCCGCGGATGAGTGGAGGAGATGTTGACATGGATAGAGATAAGCATCAAGGGGGGCAATCCATGGGAGTAGAGATATGGAAAAGAAGACGCGAGACACAGTCATCTTGGATGTGACATCAGCGGGTAGACTTTGGGGTTTGGCAATAATTAATTTCCCTGTCCTGAATGCGCTGTGTTCTGTTGTGTTTATGCTGGCGAACGCCTCCTGCAAGACATTCGCCTGCATTGGTTTGTTATGATCTGATTCAGTTGAGGACATGGTCTACTGGGTATCTACGCTAGACCGTCCTTGTGGTAAATAACAATGCATGCAGATGGGCGATCCTTCCAACGGCGCCGGCCGAAATCATGGAAACCCGGGCGGGCGTATAACCCCCTTGAATGATATCTCTTATCATTCGCCCTCCATCGTATGTATGTACCAAGGTATCTCAGCCGCCATGTCTGATGAACCGCTGGTAAGAGTGCCCCTAGCGAGCACACTGGCGCGAAGGAACAGATTCATGACCATCACTTAGACCACCACCGAACGGCGATGGTGCTGACGGCAGGGGGACGAGAAGCCTCCGAGTTTTCAACGAGGTTTGTGTGACTGTCTAAACCCAGATAGAGATTTGGCACTGGGTCTGGCAAGGAAGAGGAAATTACCCTCGCTTCGAAACTGGGAGGGAAATCGAACGCCAGGACACCCCGACGTTTGCCAACGCTCTAGAGAACACCGATGTCGCTGGTCCAATACCCAGAGCTGTGTCGGTCGTGTCTCTGCCTTTCATGCCTTCTGTTTGTCCTGGGCCATGTCGTTGACAGCATCGATTCGGCTCATCGTCAATGTCACCGTCTATGTCACGTCCGCTCTGCTAGCGATGGAGCACTACGTTGGCTAATGATATCTAGAACTTCATGTCTTGTATATTCAGCAGCCTCGTTGACGC
This sequence comes from Neonectria neomacrospora, assembly GCA_013756995.1. Classification (NCBI taxonomy): domain Eukaryota; kingdom Fungi; phylum Ascomycota; class Sordariomycetes; order Hypocreales; family Nectriaceae; genus Neonectria; species Neonectria neomacrospora. Next base: position 8,471 of record JABSTB010000525.1, on the reverse strand, counting down.
GGATGACCTCCTCACTTTCCAATGTCCGACTATATCAACGCGAAAAGGTTCGCTCGTGGGCGTACGGGACCGTATCAAAATATCGACACTTGACGCTATCTCAGCGTGCCCCGGTACCATCGGTAGCTGTAGATCTATTCGTGCACGATATAGGCTGGGAAGCTACCCGCCTTCCATGCCGAATCTCTCTTTTTCGTTGTTGGGGCCAAGGGAAACAAACCTCCATTTACAAACCGTCGCAGGTTTATTGCAAGTTGAAGTTGAGGGCGATCTCTTCACAACAACTAGAAAGAAATTACCTCTCACGATCCGATCCGACGGACGTGATCGAAACAGTGGGAGCACATATTATCTTGGTGGCTAACACAGTACCATGTTTGTTAGCACCAATGGCCAATAGCAACGCCGGTGAATCCTCAAGTGTCGAGTTCAGCGCATGATAATGGCGACGATGCTGCTTTCCGAAGAACATCTCATGATAGTCCGACCAATTGATTCCCCACTGACCAGCTGATAGTATTCATTGTTTTCATCACCGTTGTGAATTCCCTACTTACAGCTCACAGCACTAAACTCTCCCCAGCTAATATTAAATTGCACCCTTGCTTATAAAAGCTGAACATATAGGTCCGAACATTAGCTGACTGGCATATCAAGTGCCAACCAACGTTTGAAGGGGACTTCGAGTCAAGTCTTGAGATCCCCAGCGACGATCAAGCCATCCATTGTCCGAACAGTTAGGACGTCATTATTGATATCAACGTTAGGTGGGACGAGGCAATGCTATGCAGCAGGGCTGCTAGACTTTTCTTTGACCGATGAATCCTTGTCAACGTGGGGAAAAGATGGAGATTGAAACAATTGCGTGACGATGATAGATCAATTTTACCGATTCTTCATTAATGTGAAACTCACACTCCACTATGGCGACAGGAGCCAAGCCTGCCTGAGCTTTTGACGATTTTTATAATAGGAATAATATCAGACGATGCGGCTTCTATGGGTATATAAAAACGTTACTTGTACCACAAAGTAGTGGTTGGGCTTCCCGTACTTCATAGAGACTGGATGACCCGAGTTCACACTGCTGGCATGAAATGGGTTAAAACTATCATGGATTAGAGAGGCAGCTCGCTTCCACGTCTAAGCTATTCCTAATCGTTGACCTCAACTAGTATAACGGGCATGTATTATCGAAGACTACAAAATCCAAAAGAAACGCATTACGCGTGCATATATGTCTGATATTAGTACCGACTCTGTAAGAAAACACGGGGATTCGTTCGACCTCGCCTGCGGCAAACCACTCTCGACTTCGCCTCGCCAACCATTGTGCGGTATAGCTATCCTGCAGGCCTTGCAGGATGTATGGGCATGTTCGCTTTCCAAGGCGGATGTTGTTGGTCATCAGAGTTAAGAGAAGTTTGTGCAAAGTTCGGCCACAAGGCAACCTCAAGAAAAGGTTATGCGACATCCTGAGAATATTTTTCAAAAGCTTGTTTTCTTCCCTAATAGACTTATTATATGTCAGTATAAAAGTCGAGCTCGTCAAAAGTCCAGGAGGTTTATCGCTGTTCGCCATAATCTCGTTACTAGATATGTATAGTATCACTGTCTGGCAATTATTCGAGCAACATTGGGTTCAGCCCGGGTTCGTAATTTGCGGCTTGAGCTGAAGGTGGCTGGCGCTGTCCAGGTTGATACTACAAGTGAGTCCTCGCCGATTTTAGGCAGTTTTTCCTTTGGGCAGGGCTGAGGAAATGCCACTAGTTAATCGGGGACAAAAGGCAACAAATCCAAGGCATTTACACCGAAATCACGACGAGACTGAGTGCAGATAGAAGCTGAAAGTCGGCAACTAAACTGACCAGGCCATCCAATACTGGACAGTGGTCGCCCCAACTTCACCGCCTGAGCGAGCACCGACATCATGGAAGCGCGACCATCGACCTTCATCCTCCCCAGTTCGCCTGCCTGTCGTGTCCTCGACCGCTTCAGCGACCTCCCTGAAAACATCATCGTCGACGAGGATGAAGCAGGTCGTATCCCCTTCTGGCCCTTGTTGCGCCATCTCCTCCAGGAACCCATCTTCACAGCACCGCAGCTCATCGACAGATTGCAGACCATCGCTGCCAACGCCGAAGGCCGCGACGGCGGCGACTATGGATCTTTAAAGGAGTTCATTTCTGGTGATGACTTTGCAATCGATGACTTCTTCGGCTCAACGTGGCCCAACCTGCGCGACATCGCCCTCGACCTTACGCTCTACTTCCCCCTGGGACAGCTCGATCTCCTCGAATCAGGGCACCCACTTCGTCTAAGCCGCGGCCAAGTGGCCTGTCTAGTCATTCACCAGTTTGTGTGCTCTGCAGCCCCGCAAAGGCATGATGACGGGTACCAGGACTTCAGCATCTGGTACGCTTCCGGGCAAAGACACCCAGTCGCGGTACGAATGTACTTGACGGCACTTTTTTCGTACTTTACGAGTCTCCCGAATGCTCAAGTCTTGATGAACGACCATGAAACTGTTCTTGAGGATCCTGGGAGGTGTGTTACGTACACGCTGCATGAACAGGAAGAAAAGTCCCTAGATGGAGTCGCTTTGGGAGCGGTCCATGTGGATTATCTTGGCAACTACAATACGGAGTCTCACATACCAGAAGTCCAAGGTCCCGATGGCGCCGTTGTAGTATCCGCGAACAAGGTTGTTGGTTTCGGCCAGTCTGCCACGCAGGAGGAGATCTTCGTCGGCATCGCCCCAGAGGCTTGTCCCGTCGTCCTCGTCGCACCGCACCTCACCAACGAGACCATCATCACTGTCTCCGGAGCGAGAGCCATGCTGAGCGTCACCGGCCAGAGACGCGACATATCCTGGATCGTTCGTCCCACGCCACCATCCGTGACCGACTTCGACTCTTGGGTACAAGCGTGGCGCGGCGGTCGGCTCATCTTCATGGACGCCCTGGAGATGGACATGGTCGAGGCAGCCGACGAGATACTGCCGGACCTGCTGGCAGAAAACATCCAACGCGAGCTTCGCAAGGCCCAGACGGGATTTTCCGCGCACCCGGGGCACAACGCCGTGTGGACGGGGCTCTGGGGTTGCGGTGCCTTCTGCGGCGACGCCGGCGTGAAGCTGGTCGTGTTGTGGCTCGCTGCGTCAGCGGCCGGAGTGCGGTTGAATGTGGTGCTCGGTCCGGAGCAACACGAGATTGGCCGCCGGTTTGAGGTGATGGTGAATGCATGCGAGAAGATGTCTGCGCGAGGCTTGCGAGTATTGTTGTTAGAAGTACCGACGGGGCTGCGAAGGTTGGAGATTCTAAATTGGCTCGTCGAGAAGGTTTCAACACGCGGGTGATGAACATGTCTTGGAGATCCGTTTGGCCAGCGATTACAGTGTTGCTTGTACCTTAGACGGAAGAGCGTTTCAGGTTACGGATGTCTGTTCCTAATAGCCACAAATTTGAAATGTTTTATTCCTCCTACAGAACGACCCTTTAACTAGAATGGTGCTGCTAGATCACATTAAGCCAACCCCGACTTGCCTTTCAACTGTGCTGCCATCAACTCTCTGAGCTTTTCAGCAAGCAGACGATTCCACATCAGAGCTCTCTGATTCTGTGGCTACTGTGTCCAGCTTCTAGTCCTCCAAGGCGGCCTGAACTGCTCCAAAGCCTGTCTCAACCCTGCTGTTCTATTCTGACCATACGACTTTAACGACGCTGGACGAACCCTGCTGTAAAACCCTACTGCATGTATTACAGTTGTACAAATGCTCTTCGAGGAACTAGGTGAGTGACTTTGGTTTCTCATTGATAACAAGTAACTAGTCAAGATATTATCGGAATATGACGACCCTCCCGTGTCACCTCTCTTAAGTCCCAGCACTAATCAACTGACAGAAGCGTATTCTTCACTATCACTATAAGATAATCGATCTAAGGTCATGTCATTTCTTCGAAGCAAACACGCTAGCTCTCAGCAGACAGTAACTGCGCCATGGCGGTTCGTTCCTCTTTTAAACTTCTCGTGTCCCCAAATACAACAGCACGGTTTCGATTGCCACCGAAGAGAAGACTGAATGAGAATAGGCGTTATTTCTGCTATCATGGTAGCTGTCGTAAAGTAGAGCCTGGCGAGGGAGCCGAGGATGAGCTCGCACGATATCGAAGCAATGGTGATGTACGTGCAGAAGTGCACCGTCTGTTGCGTAAGCTACCGCCGTGACTTATTCAACCAGGCCGATGTCAGCAAATACGAGCCGATTGGTGGGCGCTTCGGATTCTATATCGAGTTGAGAATGGAGCAACACGATGCGGCAGCGCAGATCTAGATACAAGTGGCGACATGCTGACACTGTCTTCCCAACATATATCTCAACCCCCGAGCGAAGCAGGCAACAAACTTCAAGCCCAAGATAGCTCCAGAGACAGCAGCTCTTACAACGTTGCGAAGTACTGCACTTGGAAACCGCGATTTTCAGGTACCTTTCAAGCACTAACAGTTCGATAGCGCTTCTCGTTTTACTCTATCAGCAGAGGCGCCGTACAAGCAGCAATCTGCAAGCACTTGTCCGGGGGATTTCATTCACAGTGAATCATGGCTGAACTTTCCGGAGATGGAAACGCGCCTGACTGATGGAAACGCGTCTCGCCGTTGTGTTGTTGGGCCATCTGTCAGCCAGCTGGCGTGCAACCTTTTTTCACCACAATCTCGCCACCAACTTCGCTCTGCATTTTCCTTCTTCCTCCTCAAATTTCCTCAACCTCACCTCTTCGTCTATTTCTTCGCCGCCGCCTTTCTCTCCGCCGCCATCATCCTCTATCCTCGGAATCATCATTCGTTCAATGCGCTCTCGTCTATCATGTCCGAGTTCCTGATCGATCGGCTGAGGTCTGGCGAGTTTTCTGACATGACCATCTCTTGTCAGGGATATCTAATGCACGTCCACAAGATGGTAGTGTTACCTCAATCGCCTGTGATGAAAGCAGCCTTGACTGGGGGGTTCCAGGTTCGCTTTCTCCTACCTTTTGACACATGAGGATCTCGTTGACAGCCGACTTGGCGTGCAGGAAGCGAAAACCGGAGTCCTAAAGATGGACAGCTACGACGTTGATACCGTCCACCGTATGGTGGAGTTCATATACACCGGCAAATACAGTGTCGAATTCTCCAACGGTGCAACCGGCGTCCAAGAGAGCAAATTCGACTTTCCCTGGTCTGTTCCAGGAACGCCATTACCCGCTTGTAAGTATCGCCACTCAGACTCCAGCGCCTCCCTCCTAGACTAACGTGTCATGAGCAGCGTCTTCCTCCGAAAACATCGTTCCCATCCTTCCACGCCAGCAGAAATCCTCATTTGAGATGATGGAAACAGTGAAACTACTCTGCCATATTCGCGTCAACTTTATCGCACATTTCTACGACATGCCCAAACTGTGCAAGCTGGCGAGATCCCACATCAAGCACATTTTAAGAATGTACAGGCACACACGCACCCTTGTGGAAGGCATGGTTTACGCTCAGGATCAGAGATGCGACCAGGAACTTCAAGATGCCATGTCTTCAGCGGTAGCGGACCACATCGAGGAAATTACTGGTGAGAATCATGACCTAAAAAGGCTAGCTGGAAAGGAGGATTTCATTTTCGATGTCTTGAAGAAATGCAGTACGCGGATTCAGAAGCTTAAGGACTATATAGAGGATATAGAGGATTGCTAAACAATTGAGAAACAAGGTACGTAGGGCGCGAGCGAGGGATGGAATGTTGTCTATAACTAGATGCGATGATTCATAATAGAAGTCATGGAAGGTGAAACTGAAGTTACATCGAATCTCTGCGGATCGCAGCTTCGATGACTTCAATCGTAAGTTTGTCGCTCCTGCGAAAAAGGGGTTAGCCGTCGGCGGAGCCAGCTATAAGCAACTAGGGATGATCCGAGATGTCCTGGCTCGGAAATACCACTGCGGCGACTGTGCTCGCCTCCGTGACGCCGGGGCTTTGAAGCAAAAGATGAAAGATCTTTACAAGCCCATGTACTGCAAAGGCTGCCGCGTGCACCAGCCCGCACTGTTCTTCCCCCGAATCCACAGGCATAAAAGGCCGCAGGGCGGCGGACTGTGTGTCGGACATCTTGGCAAATTTACCCTTTGCTCTCACCTGTTTTTCTCCTGGTCAGAGCCAAGTACATTCCGCCACCCTCCCGGATTAGACGGCATCACTTGCAAGCACAGCGATAATATTCCTCAGCAGTTCCTGGCTAGAAACACCGGCGAGGCCAAGTTAATCTGCCCCCGGGTCAGTGCCTCGCCATCCATAGGAGGGGCAAGGGGAATGACCTTAAGGGCTTACCGAAGCCTCTACCTACTGCAGCTGAATCGCAACTCGCGCATCAGCATCGATGACCTCTGGCAAAAGCTAGGCACGGCAATCGACAAGCTTCCCGATGATGCAAAGCTTTGCGGGCATTGCCCCTCTATGGGCCGCCAGCTTTTGGAATGTTTGTCGTCGTCAAAAGTGTGATTGCTTTCCTCCCTCCGAACCATCCGTATCCACTATGAGACGTTGTACCAGCCGTTGGTGTGAGAATCACAGGTTCAGTTGCAGTCATTGTGGAGTGGACTATAGCTGGAACTTGCAGACAGACTATTATTCCTCCTGGAGAAGCTACGTGGTTCTCAACATCAACTACTTATGGCTTGGGGTAAGCCCAGATAGTCCCGAGTTGCTGTCCAGCCTCAACTACGACTCCTACAGTAGGTCTATCGGTCACGAAACAGGAAACCCCGTCCTCGACGAAAGCACGAGGCACGTGTTGTGGTGCGACAATCCTGGATGTGCGACAGGGGCGGAGCTTCGATGGCTGAGGATGGCCAAAACATTTTTGCAAGAAACCAGAAAGGCGAGCGTCAACAAATTATGGACTTCAAATTCAGATTACGCACCGCGCTGGCTCTCATCGAGCATGATGTCTTTAGAGAATGCAAACGGTGGGTGACATGGTAAAGACAGGCCCGGCGTCCTTCTTGGGATTTGCTTTACTAAACCTGGTTTCGGTTTCTTTGTGAGAGTGGTAGGATACCAGGATAGGCAGCGATACTCTAGAGAGAGAGATATCTCTATATATATAAATATATGGCTGAGTTGGCGTGTCACCTCGAATCCAGGCTATATGATTTGAGTGACAATACATCAACTATATTAGGTTAAACACAGTCCCCTTAAGAATAGAGCTCGGTTTTCCCAAGGTAGGCCCGCCTTGACAGCCTGGGGGCCTGTCGTTTCTTCAAATAGGATTGGGGTTACGTGGTATCAGATGACCCCCAATGGCGCGGTTAGTCCCAGGCTCCCCTTGCAGATTTGGACTTGGCGATATATCGGCCAGGGGCACCGTCAGAGCCGCCTGGTCCGTTCGGATAGACCCGCTCTGGATTCGTGCGTACGTACCACGGAGTAATAGTTGCGGTGATAATATAGTTCCCACCGCCTGGACGCCATCTAAATGCGTCTAGCTTGCCGCCTTGTCATCCGCCACTATTCGCTGAACGAGCAGCAAAGCCGGCACGGCACCAACGGGAAATCTTGGCATGTCTGCGTGTTTTGAAACAGCCACCTTGTAGGCTTCTGATTACCTACTGACAGGCCTATTACTTGTCTTGTCGCCGGGAGCCCATGCCTTTTTTTTTCTTTTTTTCTTTTTGGCATCTCGTGTCGTTTGCTTACCCACACCCAAGGCCATGCAATATCCGTCATGGCAAGGGACGCATCACGACTTGATCCCTTGGACCCCGTGCATCCGCGGATGCCAAGTTCCTCCCAGATACGCCGAGAAACACTTCCGGCGGTATCGCAAGAAAGAATGTCCGGTCTTCCCGTCTTGGTGGATTCCTTGCTCTTTCTTGTGCTTGGCCGTGTCTTGGCCCCCACGCATCGTGAACGCCACGGGAGTTTCGGGTGATGGGGAAAATTAAAGGGCCATGCAGCAGCGGCGTATGTCAGATTGAACTGTGGCTAAGGACCGCATCCCATGTCTGCATTTTTCTGTCACATAGGTTTTGAGAGGATTTATCTCTAGCATAGTTTGTAGCTGCGACGATTCAGCAGCACAGTCAGATCCCGTGCTCACGGCCTGAACCGATCATTGTAGCATCCCGAAAGCCGACTTTTGTACGAATAGCAAACCATGCCAGGCCGCGAGTCTCTATTCACCGTAAAAGCATGGATCCCTTCTTTCGGTGGGGTGAGTAAGGTGAATTCTTTCTGGCTATGGCTAACCACTTCGGCTGGGAACAATCCTGATTGGGACGCAACCTCCGCCCTCCGGTGTCCCAGCGCTGAGCCCGATCGCCCCCCCGGCCCCACCTCCGTTTCATCCCTGAGCCACCCCCGTCGACGAGAGCTGGGGTGTTTCCTCCAAAGCTGCAGTCGGTACAGGCCGGATTGTCGTTGAGCAGGGCCTAGACCTCGAACG
>JABSTB010000524.1:0-23944 GCA_013756995.1 Neonectria neomacrospora | reverse complement strand
GGAGAGGATGAGGGAGGGGCAATATGGGCAGATGCAAGACGGACGAGCAGATGGGTTTAGGTAGAGCCTAGAGCCTAGAGCATAAAGCCTAGAGCCTAGAGCCTAGGGGAATAGAAGGGCAGGAAAGTGAAAGCATGAGAGCGGGCTGGGCTGCTGTTGGCGATAAGGGTAACCCTCGCTCTTAACTAAACTCTTTGAGCAACTGGTTGCGGCATACAGCAACGTAAGGTACCTTTTTTTGCCATGACCGACTCCGCAGACGCACTGCACACCAACTCGACAAAGGCCACAAGCAGCGGGAGCACAGACCAGCCCAGGGACAACCTTAGTCGGCCCAGCCAGGATTACCATTTGCCAGGGCCACGATGGCGGCAACGAAGCGGGTAGCTTTCAACAAGCAGCGGGCTCGCTGCAGCCCTCCACTGTGGCCCATATGGGGCTGTTGCGGGGGCCATCGCCGAGTTGCACTAATAAGACGACTGATCACTCAGTTGCTCAGACGCAGTTGGCGTCAGCGGCTCCCATGCCCCCCCCCCTTTGGACCTTAACTAGTTGGTCCCTGACGATGGTATCCCGGACGGTGGGCGGTACAGACGACACGCTGCGATGTGCTGTCGGGGCATGCATGGCTTTGTCGGTTTGTCCATGCCGCAGACTCCACCCGCCAACATGTCCGTCTGCTCTATTACTTGTTGCTGAGCGCCGGGAGTGAAAGTAGCTTCTGTCGGGAGGATGCACGAGCTTGATAGAGAGCGCCACATCCTAGTCTTGTCTTCTAACCATGTGGCCGGGAAGTCATCGATGGTCTACCATGTAGCTCGACATGTCCTAAGCCAACTTCAAGGCAGCGCGGCCGCCATGCCCAGGAACACACCCCCTTCAGCCCGTTCCTATTCCCCGTCCGGGGGAAGCTGCAGCCGCGCGACCACGACGCACAGCACGGGTTCTACCCAAGATCGACCGGATGATGGGTGGCAGTTGGCAGTTAGTTGCGCGCTGGCCGTGGGAGCATTGGTCGTGGTGGGGCGTCGCGATAGGGACAGCCAGCTGCTTCGACGGATCCGTCCATTGTCCAGACGCCCGGGAGACACTAACACCACAAAACGCCGAACGGACAAAGTACGGACTCACGGAGCAGTCAGGCTACCTACCTAGTTTGAGCAGTCGCGTGGGGGGAGCCGAGGGGCCTGGACTGGAACTGGGTCCTACCTATGATGGATGATGGATGATGGATGACAGATGCTTGGTGTGGGCCTCATTCTTAGGCCGGCTCCAAATGACTTCATTGCAAGCGACTCTGTATCCAAGGCTGTACATGAAAAGTGCCCGATGGTGAGATTTCAATGTAGTAAAAGGAAGAAACCCCGTTCGCAGAGAAGACGGTGCAGCTTGTTGCCCCTCTTCACACCTTCGTACCTGCTTCCACGGGCCCAATGCCTCCTGGGACTTCTCGGCAGGCAGGCAGGCAGCTGTCCTCCTCCTCCACCACCACCTACAGGTGTCCATCACCAACTACCTACATACTGACAAGACGTCATGAGTATCAATTTTCAGACTCGTCGTTTTTATAATTCACCGGTTGGTGTAACATTCAGCAATAAAACTCCACAAAGGGTAACACTCCTCCCCTCCTTGTGCGTTAACCCTGCTCCTGCGCTACACTACTGTAGATGCCTGGCTTACGGTTCGCTCTACGAGTACCACCCCTTGGCCATCTCTTTTATGGAATTCTGTCACGCATTCTGTCACGAACTCGGCCTCGACCAGGGCCACTATCCATCGTCTTCGTCAGCCATCCTCGGTCAGCCCAGGTGCCACCACAAGCCGCTCCCAAACCTCCACTTCCACACCTCCCACGCAGCTATCCCACGATGCCCACGCCTTTGGCCACGGCGCTGATGTCAGCTGTCCCCCCTTGAGCTTCAGGCTTCAGGCTTCAGGCTTCAGGCCACCCATACACGAACCCTTACCTTCATGCAAAACGCCGTGCAATGGAACATATTGCACCCGTGACCCTTCGCACACACTTCTGATCTCCCTGCATCGACCATCGTCGCCCATCCAGCCATCCAGCAGATCCAATGGGCCTGCACCTCCTCGAAACAGCTTCCACGCCGTCACATCGCATCTGCCTTAGGCCAGTCAACCCGCTACCCCCCTCCCGAAAGCGACCAGCTCACAGGCTAGAAAGGAGACAGGCCAATGGAGATATCCGAGGTTTTTGCTACTTTTGGAAGCGACCCCACGACATCTACCGCTGCAACGGGCGCAACCACGACGGCCTCGCCCTCGTGTACTTCGTACCCCAGCCTTTCATACGGTAGTATCCCGGCTTTGCTCCTCAAATCCTCGGTCCTCGTCTCCGTCTCATCGACCCCTCATCCCCTGTCAACCCACTTATCAGACGGCTTGCCAATGGCACCATTTGCTCGCCTGTGCTGTCTGTGACCATCTGCATCTGCAAGTGAGGCTTTGGGGCTTCGCCATTGCATTGCCTTGCCTCGCCTTGCATCCCCGGCTGCGACTCGTCACGATGTTGTCCGGTGACGTATCACCACCCAGGCCCCTCGTGCCCAGATACAGATGAGCAAACCTCGTCTCTCGCCGCCTCGGTGAGGGGTCGTAGCGTCGTTTACGGCCCGATGCCAACAGGCACCGTCCGGCATAGTTCCAAAATTTCTACACCTCAGATTGCCTCGTTACCATTCTCTTTGGTCAGCTATCTCTCCTCTCCAGTCATCACCGTCGAACATGGCCTGCGGCAAATATCGGCTGAGTGGAATTGTGAGCAACATGACTCTAAAATACCTATCTGCACAGAGTGGCTCCCCGTCCCGCTTCATGTGGGACGGAAGCTAGGCATGATGGGGCAGCAACTGATAAAGACACAGCAGGCTTACTGTACATCTCATCATGGCGTAATTCCACCACGTCCACGACAATTGAAATCACTGCCCTGCAGCTCCAATTCCCGTTTCTGCAAAGGGGCTTGTCGGGTTCTAAACTTTACAGTACAGCATAGTACTAGTCTCTGCCCAGGGACCGCCGATCATCCCTCTCCAACCGTCGTCCGTCCACCCCACGGCCTGGCCTCCCTGCCAACCAAAACAGGAGGAAGGGGAGTTCATGCATGACATCGCTGTACGGGACCCAGAAACCACTATGGCTTGCCCAATAGCCGCCCCAGCCGACCTCTCTGTGGCTTTGGCCACATCCACCCGTCCGATGCCAAGGCGAGCAGGGCTTGTTTCACTACGGCGCCTAGGTCGGTCTTTGCAGCACCGCTGGGGATAGCGTTGTCAAGGACAGCACACTTTGCATACTCTTTCAAGCGGCATCGAGCGAGCGTCTGCTACATATGCGTACATCGTAGCGAGCTCGAGGTGGTCGGTTGTACCCGAGAGGGTAGTATTGCATGCAAGGTCGCTGAGGCCTATTTCTTGATACCCACGACAACAAGGTTCCGCGGACTCTGCGCGTAGTCAAATACCGTCTCGACCCATGCGTGACGAACGAGGTCGTCGTGTTCCCGGAGGAACGTCCATCGGTCCGCGACGATAAGCGACTCAATCACCATGGCGCTGAAAGCCATCAAGCTCCATACGGCGCACAGCTCTTGTTTCCGTGGCAGATACATGGTCTCATACCGCTCAATCTCCTCGTCCGATATGTCCGCCATCTTCTCCCGCATCACTTCGGCGTACTGCTTGTAGTCTTCATTGGTCGTGAGTTTATCCACCGCTCCGCGCACGTAGGCTTTGAGAGATCCGTAGCAGCTCTTTCGCAGCGATCCGATGATGACAGGGTTGGTGCTGAGCTCAAATGGACTTCCGCTATCGTCCTGATCAGGCGAAGACGTAACAGCATCCGACTCGGCGTCGACCTCATAGTGCCGGATCTTCTTCACAACACCCTTGTCGAGGAACATCTTCTGTAGTACTGCACGGAAGAAGTGTCTGGAGAAGAACCCGTCGCTGTCTTTTTCTGACCAGTTGTGCGGGGCCTGGCATGCCATCATGCGCGCAGTGATGTTCAGTCGGATGCCGTCCTCGCGATATGTCGAAAACCGGTGGCTCATCGGGAAGCCCTGCGGATCGTGCTTCTCGGACTCTCGCATGGGACGCCCGTTGATGGCCTCGAGCGTCGGCCGCAAATGTTTGTATTTGTAAGTTGGAGGGCCCAGCTTCTCAGTCAATTGGTTGTAGCAGCATCCCACAATGGCAACAGCCTGGATGTTAGGGTTGAGCACCATTGACCGGATTCCAAAGTGTGAAAGATTTCCACAGGAGTGAATCGAGACGGCCATCAGCTTGAGGTCCTTCTTCTCTCCCTCAGACGCATTCCCGTTCTCAATATGTGCAATCACGTCGGCAAGGTCGCCACTGTCCAGCCGCCCCGAGATGTACTGCACAAACCCCTTTCCTTTCTCAGCTGTGTATTTTGCGTCGAGTTCCCTCACGGGCCGGAAATCGAAGGCGTCATCGCCGGCCACATCGCGAATAGCCTTGGCCAGGGCATCTGGGTCACCTTGCCCTTCCGGTCCGCGGGTCTCGAGGATCTTGTTCCACAGCTTCTTGTTCCTCATCACCTTTGGCTTGACGGCTAGCCCAGACGTGATGTCGAGGCCCCGTGCCGCAGTGACGTTAATCTCCCGTCCCTCGACCGCCACGACGTGCCGGTTGTAAGGCTCGCTGGCGAGAGCTCGGCCCAGGTAGTTTTGGCCGCTTCCAAAATCAACAAAGTGGGATATTTCATCGCCGGATTGCTCCGAAATGCCTCTGGACAAACGGTCAATATAGTCGGCGAAATTGGTGACCTCGTGGATCTTCTTTGGGTTCATGCCCACGGTCACATGGCGCGGAAGTATTGGGAGTTTCTGCTGCCGGGGAGTAAACGACCGCCCGAGCGTGAGGTTTCGAACCGTCCGGATGTATTCCATAAGACTTTCTGGTGGTCTCTGGCCGTCCTCAAAAGTGAGATCGTCCAGATCGTCCCTCATGAGAAGATCAAGCAGCTTCATAATATTGCATGATAGCAGGAAGGGCTGCCACTCCTCTGGAAGGGCAAAGTGGAAAAGCCCAGGCTCGATGGTGAAGAAATCGAGGATGTGAACACCGCCGGCGAGAATCTGGAAGGTTTCCGAGGATCTCACAAACTCAAGCAGCGTGTCAACGTACTCCTCAGGAGAGGCATAGTCGCCGTTAAACGGCAGTGGTTTGTCGGGTATCATCCTGTTGTGTTCCTAGGCTCGAAGATTACCCTACAGGATGGTCAACACGTTTTCTCGTGGATGAAAAAAATTGCAGAGGGACGAACAAGATGGGAGGTTGAGTTGGTGGTACGGGTTTGCAAGTCGAGTTCAGTTGCTATGGCAGATCCTTGATGAAAGACTTTGTGAGTGAGTGAGTGAAAAGGATTCTTCAACTCGGTACACAAACAGACACAACCCTCCGAGGGTTGAACGGAGTTGTTTCAAGGCAGCTCCAGCTAGGAGGACCTTGAGAAATTTTTTTGTAACAGCCAACGATGCCTGGTGACTCCAGTATCTCGTGCAAAGGAGAGTGACTTGTCCTAGTTTCTAGGCACAATGCAAAATCCCCAATTTAGTGGGTTGGTGGATTTTGCAAATGAGTGGTGAGCTCGGTGTGCATGGCTCGGCGAGAGCCCCACGTCGTCCTCCGCATTCACTTACCTTAATCTGAGTCTGCAAGTTGGAAGGTGTAGGGTAGCCAAATTGACAGGGGTACGGTCCCTGCAACGTCATCCCTCTAACCTCGACAGTCGCAACCTAGAACTCCCAGACAGCACTTAGCTTCAACAATCCACCTGTCCCTCTCTTCCGCCGAGTCTACCACGCACATCTTGGCGAGGCTGATGCGCCTGCACGCATCTTCCACCACAGGATAATGGCCCCCGCAAATCCCGAGGACCCGTTCCTCCAGGTTCAACAGTACGTTCCCGCCTCGGAGTCGCCTATCTTCATCGCCATCCCTTGGGCTCACTGACCAACCATCCAACAGAGATGTCCTCACCCAGATGGCCTCGACGCGGCCGCTCTTCTCCTCCTACGTGCGCATCCGCTCCCTCACCACCGCCTCCTCTCCCGAGCTCGCCTCGGCCCGTTCCGACCTCGAGTCAGCCCTCTCCCTGCTCGCCGACGACCTCGCCGACCTCGTCGCATCCGTCCAGGCCGTCGAGTCCAACCCCGCGCAGTTCGGCCTCTCCGCCCACGAGGTCACCCGCCGCAAGCGTCTGGTCCAGGAGGTCGGCGGCGAGGTTGAGGACATGCGCGAGGAACTGGACCGCAAGACGGCTGCCGCCGGCGGGAGCGACCTGCCCGACCCCAACGCCTTCGCCATAGACGGCGACGGCGACGACGATCACTACGAGCAATTCGAGCGTCAGCAGCAGGTCGAGATGATGCGCGAGCAGGACGAGCAGCTCGACGGCGTCTTCCAGACCGTCGGCAACCTGCGCCGCCAGGCCCACGACATCGGCCGCGAGCTGGAGGAACAGGCCGAAATTCTCGAGGAGGCGGACACTGTCGCCGACCGCCTTGCCGACCGTTTGCAGACGAGCGCCAACAAGCTGCAGCACGTCATACGCCAGAACGAAGACCGTTTCAGCAGCTGCTGTATCGCCGTCCTCATCTTTGTCCTTATTTTGCTGCTGGTGCTTCTGTTGATTATGTGAGCGAGGGGGGGAAAACGGACACGTTTGTGCTATCTTGTAAAGGTCTGCTATTGAAATACGGTTGTTCTGGGATCTTGGCTTTCGGAGTTTGGTAGGGGATGACTGTTCGTACCGCCGTCGACCAGGAGTAGGTTTTTTTCTACTACATTTGTATGCTAAAGGATAGATAGAGAGCAACGGACAAGAGAGTTGTTGCTCCAACGGCGTCACATAATCCAACGAATCCATCGACACCTGCTATGCAGCCAATTCTGATGATGGTGATGATAGTGATGATGATGATGATGATGATGATGATGATGATGATAATGCCTTCTTTATATGAGAATGACATCTCCTTTCCTGAACGCCCTTTTACAAATTCCTACACGTTGATGCTCTTTTTCTTTAGTTTCTGCCAGAGTCATATATCAAATCAATACACCGACTGAATTCTTAAGCCAGGACTAGTCCGACTTCGCTTTGGAGGATGTCGGCAAGGGCGCGCAGGGAACCGGCTGCATTGGCGTCCTTGGGTGCCTTCTTGGGAAACTCGACCAAGGCAAGACGCAGGGCAGCGAGTGCTGCGTTTCCGTAGAAGTTGAGGAAGCGCTGTTCATGGCCCTCGATCATGGAGCGCAGCACAACGTACTGGGTGTTGGAGGTCTCGTTGGCGGGAGAGTTGACGATGCTGGCGAGGGCCTTCCAGTAGTTTGTCGGTGGGTATGGGTTGGTCTTGGTCGTCTTGCTAAAATCTCTAAGCGAGAGGGATGCGAATCCGGCGCCGAGACCAGTCATGCGGTCGTTGTGGTTCTGCTCGGTGATCCACGAGCCACCGTCTTTCTTCCAGCCGAGAGCGATGCGCCCCCTCTCCGTCCTGTCGTTGCCGCGATGGCCGAACAGAACTGGACATGCTATCCGGTACTTGGCCATAAGGATGTCGATCAGGGATTGTCCTCGCCACTGAAAGTCCTTCTGTGAAAAGATTTGGGCGGTGAAGACGCCCACGGGGTCGGCAGCTTTGGTGTTTGCGCCGGCTTCATTGATGAACTGGTTGACGATGCCCTTAGCACAGATGTTTATGAGATAGATAAACAGTGAGGGCATGGTGGCATCGTTATTGGTGGCACCTTCGACCGGCTCCCTCTTGTCTACCACGAAGTGGCTAACATCGATTGGGGGACTCGGTACCTTGCCTTCCAAGGCCTCCCTCAAAGCAGCATTGATTTTGCTAATCTATATAATGTTAGAAAGCTGCAAGGGAGTTCAGATTCGAGCAACTCACAGGCTGGGCATTGGCTCCTCTTCCACCCGTTAGTTGGCCAATGGATACGCGAATCTCTCTGCGGAATGTACCCATCTTCCCTTTCAGTGGCGAACCTGGCACTTTAGACTGAGCTTGTAGGTCCTTACGTAGCTTCTTCAACCCTTGGTGAATGTGAGTGTACCTGTCTACTGTTTGTGTTCGTGTCGGTTGAGGCGCTGGCGCGGCGGCCGGGGCTACAACAGCCGGGGGAGCCGCAGGAGCAGCCGTGGGCTGTGGTGTTGCGATACCATTCGGCTTCTGGAAGGGATTACTCAGAGTGGAAGGCTGAGTTTGAGGTGTGGTAGCGAATGGATTGATCGGGGGTGGTTTGTTCGGTAAAGCGTGTGAAGGGACCAGAGCTGGCTTTTTTATCTCCGAGGGAGGAGTCGTCGATGGCACCGACTGCTTCGATTCCCTGACCTGAGTGGTGCCATTGATTCTTGTTGGAGTAACCTGCTTGGGGGGAGGCGGCGTTGGTGGTTCTGGCGCGGGAGGGGGTCTCGGGACCGTCTTTGCTTTGAGCTCTCTGAGTTTCTTCTCTTCCAAAACCACCAGAGCTTCGGCCCTCAGTCTCTCCTCTTCCTTGCGCTCTTGTTCCACTATGCGCTGGTGCTCTTGTTTGAGCTCATGAAGCTCAAATACCCTAATCGCGGCCTGGCGCACCCTGTCATGCTCCAGCTGGGCGGCAGCCAAGGCATCCCGGTGGCTCAGCTCATTGTTCCTGTCATCGAGAAGAAAGGTATTCTTGATGTTCCGGTCGGGACTCGAGAGTAATTGGGTTCGTCTTGCCGGCGAGGAGCGTGACATTCTCAGGTGTAGAGAGCGATGTTTGCGATCGTTATCGGGCGTGCATTTGTGGCTGAACGTCGCGATGGGGACAAGTCGGTGGGGCGCGAAGAAGGGAGAAGGCGGTGCCCGTAAGGGAGACGCGGTCCGTTCAGCGGCGGCTGTGAAGGGGCCGTGTTGAGAGCTGGAGTTCCCTTGAAGGTGTGGCCGCGATAGTGTAGAGCTTTGATTTTGGTTTAGACTCGAGGTTGATCACTAGTCAGTAGGCAATGGTACGTACAGACGCATAACCTGCGTCAAGGTCTCGGCCCGCTAAAATAAAGTCCCGACCCCTGGGACAACAGGAGGGTAAGGCGCGCCACACGCGGACCTGTGGCGGTGCCATTTCCACCCCGATCCGAACTACGCTAAATGTGCACGATATGAATAGATGGACGACGCCGCTACGAGATTGTGAGACTTGAAAACAGGGCTTTAAGGGCCTTAGGCACTGGGCTGAGACGACACGCCCGTACCCCCGAAGTACTGGAGGGATGAGTAATGGAGTTGGTGGATCTGGAAACGACTTGACAACGGGCTGAATCACGGAGACATCTCGAACAGGGCGAGCTGGGATCTGTAACATGGTAACGCAGCTAACTGGTTCTGGAACACGGGCACTTGGGCGAAACAAAACAGGGGGTCTTGTCTGAAAGGTTACATCGGATGGCTTGCTCGTGGAGGGACGAGGGTTCAGACATTGAGTCTGGTGGTGACCAATGTCCAGGCGGATGGGATGAGTTGCTACTACTATACGTATGCGGTGGCAGGACGAAGACGGCGAAAGAGCAAGCCAAAGACAACTCGGAGGGAGTTCCATAGCAACTGGAGTCTGGATGTCACCTCAGAGACTCAGGCGGCTAGGCTAGGCCCGTCCCTACGCAGGTTGGCAGGGAGGAAAGTATCGACTCCACACAGGGAGAGCTTGGCAAATTTGAGCGACGGGGAGCCGTGGAGCACCTGACCTCCGCGTAAGGGGACCCGGAATTGTACATAGTACGAAGGCGGATGTGGAGGCATGCGCCGTTGTAGGCTTCGCCTCGCGTTGGGTTTCCTCTGTACAAACGATTGCCTCGGGAGACGAAGATGGAGATGGAGAGGGACCAACATGCGGGCGGGGATTGGGCGGACGAGCGCGGGCTTGGGAGTGAACAAAACACTGTCAATGTCGTCGACGGGGTTTGGGAGCTGTTGTTAGTGGTTGGTGTGATGGTGACGCTCGTGGAGAGTGGATGTGGATCCGCTAGAAGACAAAACAGACCCAACTGACACGGACACAGGTGGCAGCCAAAGGATACGAATACCGCCGCGTAGAAGAGAGCTGGAAAGGTACCCAGATGTCGCAAAGTCGTGGACGGAGGCCAAGGGAACGAATGTACACACTACATAGACGAGATCAAGGAGCAGCAGGAGCTCCAGCACCCCGTTTCCAACTCATTTCTCAGTCTCTTTTTTGTCTTGCCCCTCGATGACGTTGTGGGTGAGTCCCGGATCCCATGTCCGTCTGTCTGTCCGTCGGCTGGGTTGCATGCGATGGTGCAGCAGCCGAGGGTGACCCTTGGAGTTCTCCCCCCTGGCGCCAGTGAAGGACGGGTCAGGCAATCAATCACGCAGGTCATTTGCCACAGGGGTTGAGGAGGTCTGGCCTCTCGAAGGGGGAAGCTCTTCCACAGCTGTTAATACGTACATAGTGAGTGCTACGGCAATACTGCGCTGGGCAGCCATGGCCATGGCAGCTTGGACGTAGGGGGCGGTTCCGACGTCCGGGCAGCCAGCGCAGCACGACACAGCCAGAGAGAAGAGCATGGCGCATGCACATGCGCTGCAGCACAGCGGTTACGCCGGTTGCCGCAGGACTGCCTCCAGAGTGGCAGCGTCCCACCGCGATTCCATTGCCATGAGGCAGAGGCCAGCCGCCTCCAGAGGGAGAGGGAACGAGCGCCGGCCCGCTTGCTAGACACCTGTAGCTCAGGGATCCCTGGTGGAGTTCTCCCGTCCATGCGACACAGCTTGCCCGGTCTCGTCGTAGCGCCATGGTCCACGGGCAGATTAGGCCTATGCGACAAGCGGCGGGCGAGTGGGCACGCTGTCCGGGGCTCAATGGCAGCAGCAACACAGGCACACTGCTGAACGTCAACCAACATCGGAGGGCTTCTCCATCCACTGCCGATGACGCCCTTCAACGCCACCCACCGCAAGACATCCATCCCTAAACCTTGGGTCTAATCCACCTGTACTCCGTACGAAGTGTAGGCTGGCTAGGTAGGTAGGGTAGAATTACCCCTCCCTCCACGAGATGGACCAATGTTTCGCCGGCCGGGCCGTCGAGGCCGCGCGAGCTGTGTGCATTCGCATGTTGGCGTGTGCGTGTGTGCGTGTGCGTGTGCGTGTATGTATGCGTGTGTGCGTGTGTGCTTGTATCTCACCCTCAGTGTCAGCCCGTATCAGTGTGCTGCACGATATGTTGATGGTTAGACGTGTATGTGTACGCGGTCTGTGTGGATACTAGATTTATATCTATATCAAGTACGGATGTGGTAGCAAGCAGGAGGAGGTGGTAAGACAACGGTTGCAAAGCAAGAACCACCCTGATGCGGCCCGACCAAGCCTGCGTCAGGCCCGCTCACTGCTGGAGTCACTGGGGGTGCTAGTCTGCTAGAGCTTCGAAGGGGCTCGCCATGAGGGCCTGGGGGAACAAAAGCCCACTAATGGATTTTAGCTTGTAGGGGTCTGGCAATAGCAGCCGACCCCATCTTTCGGCGGCAAGCCACCTATCCCAGGTACCTTGCCCGCTATAGCCTATAGGTACCGTGCCTTTTGTTCACGAGCTGGGCTAAGCCCGCCTGGGCCAGCAGCTCTCCAGAGCAACCACCCCCTAGGTCGAGACCTCCCTCCCTACTGCGTAGGTACCTACCTACCTCTCCAGCTTGCTTAGGTGTGGTCCCCAGTGGAGGTTCAGTAGCCCGTCGTAGGTACCCGCCTGGGCAGGGCAGGTAGGTCGGGTTCCTCCCACGTAGGAGTAAACCTCCGCCTCCACCTCCGCCTCCACGTCCATCCATATCCATCCATTCTCTCCCACTCCCACTCCCGCTTCTTAACTCTCACATCCACAATCCTTCCTCTCCCACCATCTCTCTCTCCCCCTCTCTTCCCGCCAGGAGCTGGACTTCCATCCATCTATCCCGGCCTTCTCTTCTCGTCGTCACATCATCTGCCTCTTCATCGCCGCCTTTCTCTCCACACTCCTTGGCTCTGCTCAAGCTCGCGCGCACCCTCCTTTTGGGCAAACTCTGTCCCGCCTTGCCATCGCCATCCGTCATCGCCATCGCCTTCGCCTTCGCCTTCGCCATCGCCATCGTCAACGTCCGCGCTCGCACCTACACTCACACTCAAACTCGTCGTCAAAAACAAACAAACAGGTCCCGCCGAAACCCGCCGTCATCTCGGTCGCCGCATCGCTTCCCGAATCAGATTACACCAATCTGCCACCTCGACTCGATCCTCGTGTCGACTTCGACCTCGACGTGCAAAGTATTTACCCGCCTCTGACTGCCCATCATGGAGCAGCAGCAGCAAGCACAACAACCCCCGCAGCAGCAGCAGCAGCAGCCGCCGCCGCAACAGCCGCAGCAGCAACAGCAGCAACAGCCTCAGCAGCCCCAGGTTGGCGGCGTCCCTGGTCCTGCTGGGCGCAGGCTGCACATTGCGCATCGCCGGAGCCCTTCTGAGCTGACGCCTTTGATGAGCATGTTTGCCAATCCAGGAAGTGAGTTTGCTCCCTTCTCCTTGCTCTCTTCTCCTTCGTGTCCCTGCTCCTCTCGCTGCGTCATGGCGTCATTCGCAGCCTCAAGTTCCGCGTGCAGTGGATGCACCACTTACTCATCATCGAGCTTCGCCTCACTGCTACGCTACTACTCAACCCCCAGCACCTCCGTTCGCTCATGCATAGCCGAGACACGTACTAACTGTGACATCTCTACAGTGGAGCAACTTGCCATCCAGCAGCAGATTGAACTGCTCCAGCAGCAGCAACAGCAGATCCAAGCTACGCATCAGCAATATGTTAACATGGGAATGATGCCCCCGGGCCAGCCTATCGCCCCCGGCGGTGCCTTCAATCCTTTGCAGCCCATGGCCAACATGTCGCAAAACGCCTTCCAATTCCCCAACCAAATGCCACAACAGAACATGGCTCCCCCGACCCAGCCATTGTCACATCGCCGTAATCAGTCGGCACTCCCAACTATGGGCATGGGACCTCCTCCCGCCCCCTCGGCCGGTGCCTCCGGGTCAACCTTCGGCAACTTTGAAGCTCCTGCTGGCCACGGCCGTGAGAATGTAGGTGCCCGAGGTGGCCGTGGTGGCGGCGGCGCCGGTGGCGGTCACCAGAGACGTCACTCTTTGGCTCTGGCCGACGCCAAGAAGGCCGCCGAAATCGCCCAGCAGAAGCGAACCACCAGTGGCTTCTCCTTCCCTGCATCCCCTGCCGAAAAGCCTGATGAGCAGACCAAGCCACCTGCCCAGGCCACCCCCGATATTTCCGTCGCCCAAGGTTCGAACCGTGGTGGACGTGGCGGCCACGGTCGCAGCCAGAGCATGGCCGTTAATGGTCGTGGTGCTGGCCGTGGTGGTTCCGCGAACCTCACCGTCGACAATGAGTTCCAGCGCCGTGGAAGCCACGCCCGGACTGGATCCCGCAACTTCGAGGGTAACTGGCGTAACCAGACCCAAGGCCAGGACCAGTCTGGTAACGCCGCCCAGACCCAGGGCGGATTCCAGCCCGGCCACCGTCCTCGTGGCTCCGTCAACCAGTCTGTCTCCAACGTTGGTGCTTTCCAGTACAACCCCAACCAGCCCCAGGTTATGCAGCTGCCGAACCAGATGATGATGCCCCAGATGTATGGGCAGCAACTAAACCCCATGCAGCTCGGGCAACTGCAGGCCCTGCAGGCTGCCCAGATGAATGGCCAGCAGTTCATGGGTCTTCAGGGCGCCCAGCATGGTGGACAGCTCGGCGGACAGCAACAGCAGCAGCAGCAGCGAAAGACCCTCTTCACTCCTTATCTCCCACAAGCCTCCCTTCCTGCCCTCCTAGGCGACGGCCAGCTTGTTTCCGGCATTCTCCGTGTCAACAAGAAGAACCGCAGTGATGCGTACGTCACCACCCAGGACGGCCTCCTTGATGCCGATATCTTTATTTGCGGTAGCAAGGACCGAAACCGTGCCCTGGAGGGAGACCTTGTCGCCATTGAGCTTCTCGACGTCGACGAAGTCTGGGGCCAGAAACGCGAGAAGGAAGAGAAGAAGAAGCGCAAGGACATCACCGATGCTCGATCCGGATCCACCAACCAAGGCAACCGAGACTCGAGCAACAATGACTCCAATCCTCCTGAGGGCGGCATCCGCCGACGTGGCAGCCTCCGACAGCGTCCCACTCAGAAGAAGAATGATGATGTTGAAGTTGAGGGCCAGAGTCTCCTCCTTGTTGAGGAGGAGGAAATCAACGATGAGGCGAAGCCACTTTACGCCGGCCACGTCGTTGCTGTCGTTGAGCGTGTTGCTGGCCAGATGTTCTCTGGAACCCTTGGACTTCTCCGGCCCAGCAGCCAAGCTACCAAAGAGAAGCAAGAGGCCGAGAGGGCCGCCCGGGATGGTGGTAATTCTCGCCAAAACGAGCCCCGGCACCAGGAGAAGCCCAAGATTGTCTGGTTCAAGCCTACTGATAAGCGCGTGCCCCTCATTGCCATTCCCACGGAGCAGGCTCCTCGCGACTTCGTCGAGAAGCACCAGGATTACGCGGACCGAATCTTCGTGGCCTGCATAAAGCGTTGGCCCATCACTTCGCTCCATCCTTTCGGTACCCTTGTCGAGCAGCTGGGTCGCATGGGCGAACTGAAGGTGGAGACCGATGCACTTCTTCGAGACAACAACTTCTCCTCGGACGAATTCTCCGATGCCGTCCTGCGCAGCGTGGGTCTACAGGACTGGTCTCTCGCTAAGGAGGACGAGGCTGCTCTCGCCGCCCGCCGAGACTTCCGCGATGAGCAGACCTTCACCTTTGATTTCAACGGCGGTGCCGAGCTGGGTAGCGCTGTGCACATCAAGCCCCGCCCTGATGGCAAGATTGACATTGGTATCCACGTCCCTGACATTGCTCACTTTGTGAAGCCCAACTCCCTGGTCGATCGCGAGGCCAAGAAGCGTGGCACCTCTGTCCAGCTTAGCAACCGATTCTGCGCTTTGCTGCCTGCGAAGCTGGCCAACGAGGTTTGCTCCTTGAGCCCCGACCAGGAGCGCCTGGCTGTCAGTGTGGTCTTTAGCGTGAACCCCCTCAATGGATCTGTTGCCGAAGGCGACTCCTGGATCGGCAGGAGTATTGTCAAGAGTGCTGGCAAGGTCTCGCTCCAAGAAATCGACGATGCCCTGACCGAGCCATCCAACTATGCCAACACCGCCATTCCTGTCAAGACCATCCAGATCCTCAATGCTGTTGCCCAGAAGTTCCGCGAAACTCGACTCGGTGCCGGTGGCGAGCCCATCGCCCCGCTCCGTCTCCTACAGCAACTGGATGACGAGAACAACCCTGTTCAAGACAACCTGTTTGACTCTACCCAGGCCCTCGAGCTTGTCGAAGAGCTCATGCACAAGACCAATGCGTATGTGGCTCAGCGCCTTGCCGAGGGACTTCCTGAAAAGGCCATCCTCCGGCGCCAGTCCGCTCCCAACCCACGACGCCTGCAGACCTTTGTGGAGCGCATGACCGCGCTTGGCTACGACATCGACTCTACCGGCAGTGGAGCTCTCCAGACCAGCCTCTTCCAGGTTGACGACCCTGACATCCGTAAGGGCATGGAGACGCTGCTTGTCAAGTCGATGCAGCGGGCTAAGTACTTCATCGCTGGCAAGAGCGGCAAGCACCTGTGGTCACACTATGCACTGAACCTACCCCTGTACACTCATTTCACAAGCCCGACCCGCCGGTACGCCGACATTGTTGCCCATCGTCAGCTCGAGGCTGTCCTCTCCGAGGGCAAGATTGAGTACAACGATGATCTTGAGAATCTCGTCAAGACTGTCGAGTCTTGCAACACTAAGAAGGACTCTGCTCAGAACGCACAGGACCAGAGCATCCACATTGAGGCCTGCCGCACGATGGACAAGAAGCGCCAGGCAGCCGACGGCGATCTCATTGCTGAAGGCATTGTTGTTTGCGTGTATGAGTCCGCCTTTGATGTGCTCATCCCTGAGTGGGGCTTTGAGAAGCGTGTCCACTGTGATCAGTTGCCCCTGAAGAAGGCCGAGTTCCGCAAGGAGAAGCGAGTGCTCGAGCTGTACTGGGAGAAGGACGTTCCCAGCTCCAAGTACGTGCCTGAGGACGAGCGACCCAAGCATGCCGCGTCTATGCGGGCATCGAATGCCGCTGCCGCTCAGCGAAAGGCTGAGGATGCGGAGCGAGCCCGAAAGGAGCAAGAGGAGGCGGCTCGCAAGCAGACAGAGACTGGAACGATTTCGACCGACGATGTGGATGCTTTGTTCGACGATGACGACGACAACACGTCAGATGTCACCGAGGCCATGGCTGGAGCGTCTCTGGCAGAGCGCCCTACGCAGAGCGTCCCTGGATCCCCTGCTCGATCTACGTCGAACGCCGGTGGCCTTCAGCGTACCCGATCCGACTCGAAGGTGCCCGTGGCTGAGGCCGTGGAGACTCGCCTGACCAACAAGGAGAAGTACCTGAAGTTTTTCTCGCTCCGCGAGGAGGGTGGCGAGCACATTCAGGATGTGACGGAGATGACGAGAGTCCCTGTCATTCTCAAGACGGACCTGAGCAAGAGCCCACCGTAAGTGCCCCGTGAACTTTGTTCCTTTTTATGGATCCTTTCGTACTGACCAAGACTACAGATGCCTGACGATCCGATCGCTGAACCCTTACGCTCTATAATAGGAGAAACGGTGGATGGTTGTTGAAGTAGAGATAAAAATCTTTGCTGAGGATGAGCTGGGCCATTCGTGGATGGTGCTCAGCCGGGATTACAAGTATATCATTTTGTGGAGAAGCAGGTATACTTAAACGATGGATGAGGTGTGGTGTGATGGGAATAGCGGAGGTAATGCTGAGATATACTCGAAGTAGTGAAAATGAAATCCCCTGTCACGTCTTTCACGAAACGGGTGTTGATCTCGTCGTGAAAGTAAAGTTCCTGGTGGTGTTGGCTTCAAATATCACGGGGAGTGAGGCTGCCGGCTAAGTTATTGCTTTACAGTGCATCATGACATGTTGATACAAAGCTGTTAGATATTGACTGCACTAATGATTGTTCCAAATATTAGACGGCTGCTTTACGGTGGCTTGCGACGGAATCGGGCTTGCGACGGCTGGCGGAATAACTTACAGGACGAAGATGAAACCTGGATCCACGAGTGACAAATCTACTTATGCTCGTACAGTTTCATCTGCGGGTCTTCCTCAGGGATCCCCAGAGCTAGGTGCGAGGCCTGAAGGTACCACAAGTTATAACACACACCCGCCAAAGACTAGCCTCATATCAAGGTTAAATGGCGCTGGTTAATTATCCTGGCTTCCTGGCGCTGCGACCCGGGAAGGTAGGATTACGGAAGATTCACGGAGCCGGGAGCTGGAAGCATAAGGGCATTAAGGTTGGGTAAGCTCAAATAAGCGGGGCCGGTGTTGCATGTTCGGAGACCGGAAGCCGAGGACCGGGGGGGGGCCGCTTCACTGTCCACCAGGCACGACTTGACTTAATTGGACAAGGCGTATGCGGTCGCTGGTTGATAAGGTGAACACAAGTCAGGATGCATGCTGCTTGGGAGTGCTTTGAAGGTGAGTTCTGCGGTCCACGATCGAGCAAGCCCGCGTCTCGCAGAGTCTCTGCCGTTAGTACCAGCCAAACAACCCCAAAGCGTCTCCTCCTCGCACCGACGACCATTTCTCCCCGATACCACTTCCGTCAAGTGCAATGGAGCAAAAAGACCCCTCTCTTCCCTCGCGAATCCTCTCCGTCCGATACAGGATCTCCTCCGCACTCGGTACGGTAGCAAGCGAGACCGCCCAAACCTCCACTCCCCCCGGCACCGCGAAATCTGACGCCGGGCTTCTAGCGTTGGTGTGTCAGGAGCGTTTCGTGCGCGGCGGACAAGCCACGGGCCGGGACTTGGGGGGGAAGGCCGGGCGGCTCCCCTGCTATCCTTCCTCCAAGGCTGAAGGTGGCCATGGGGCCTAGAGCATCGCCGGTAGGCTTATAGTATCGCTGGTATTGGGAGGCTTCGTTCGTCCCGTGTGCGGGCTGGTGTCCTTCGTCCGGCAGCGTTTCACTCCGGCGCGCCAGTGTCGCGACCTGCGTGGAGGCTTTTTCTTGGTCTCTTCCCTTGCGACGAGCTCCGTGCAGGCCTTGGAGGCTTTTGCGACTGCGCAATAGCGCGGCCTGGCTGCTGCTGCTCCGTCGGGTCGTTCTTGGCACCGGCACGCACCCCCTCCCGCCCTGAGGTTGTCGCGACGAACGGATCTTCGGTGAGCCGTCGGCACAGTTGCATTCTCCCCTTCCCTGGGCGATCCCGTCTTCAGCCTGGGAAACTGGAAACTGGCGCCTCCGTGGGCTCTTGCATCATAAGAAGCCGCCCGTTTCTCAACTGTTTCCTCCTCCCGTCTTCTTTCATCCCACGGTCCTTTTCCCTCTTCAGCTGGCCTGCAACTTTGACATCTCTCGTTCGATTCCGCTCTCTTTGGTTTGAAGTCTCTCTTTCCTGCTGGACATGTCCTTGTGAAGCTCTTCTTGATACCCATACGTACCTCTTTCTCTTCGCTGGCTGGCCCTTCGCACTCTTTTCCACCACGGTTCGACGCTCAGTGTATATCCACGATCTACATCTCGTTCTTCACGACCTCCGACAAAGGAAACAAACAAGAAAGGAAAACGAAACCCTAAATCGATCGATCAATCAATCAATCAACCATGCTTTCGCTTAGAAACCTCCTGGTCGCGGTTCTCGCAGGCGCTGCCTCGGCGATGCCCACTGGCCCCCGACTCACCGAACGCCAACTCCGGTATCAGGCTCTCTCCAAGCGCCAGAGCAATGCCGCGGCGGCCATGGGCCTCAACGACTTTGACATTCTGCAGTTGTGAGTTGCTCCTCTTCCCTGTCGACCATCTCGCGTGGCCATGGACTAACACAGCCATCACAGCGCCCTGACCCTCGAGAACCTCGAAGAGACCTTCTACAGGACCGGCTTCGCCCAGTTCCCGGACAGCGACTTCGCGGCCCTCGGCCTCAGCGAACAGACGCTCGCCGACCTCAAGGGCATCGGCGCCACCGAGGCCGCGCACGTCGGCCTGCTGCAGTCGGCGCTCGCCCAGGGCGGCATCCAGCCCGTCCAGGCCTGCACCTATGACTTCGCCTTCACCGACGCCGCCGGCATGGTCGCCACCGCCGCCGTGCTCGAGAGCGTCGGCGTCTCGGCCTATCTCGGCGCCGCCCCGCTGCTGGCCGACCCGGCGATCCTCGGCGTCGCCGGGTCCATCCTCACCGTCGAGGCCCGGCACCAGACCGCCATCCGCGTCTTCGCCCAGCAGAAGGCCGTCCCGCAGGCCCTGGACACGCCGCTGGGCCCGCGCGCCGTCTTCTCGCTGGCCGCGCCCTTCATCGTCGAGTGTCCCGAGGGCTCCAACCTCAACATCGAGGCCTTCTCGTCTCTCGCCATGGCCGAGGGCCAGGCCGTCGAGGCCGTGGCCATCGGCGTGTCCATCAAGCTCGCCTCCGAGGCCGCCACCGGCGCAACCCACTGTGCCTTCACCTCCGGCGGCGTGCTGCCCGGCGGCACCAAGTTCACCCCCTTCACCGAGGCGGACGGCTGCGAGGTTCCCCAGGGTATCGCGGGAGTGACGTATGTTTCCCTCGCCAACGACGCGCCTATCGAAGGTGTGTTGACCGACGATATCACCGTGGCTGGGCCCATGGTCCTTACCATTTCGTAAACGAAGTGGTCTAGGAGACGGGGCGATGAATGATGAATAGAGCGAAGCTGGCCTTGCCACGCGCTTCTTGCCTGATCTATGTACCTACTCACTCAGGTGGACAACTTGGGTGGACCGAGTCCAGACTTGTCAACCTTCTAATTTCCTCCTTTTTGTTGTATTAAGAGTTAGGTCCTGCGTGCAGGTACCTGACCACTGTTCTCTTCTACCAATTTCTTTCTCAGTTTAATGCGCGTGCAAGGCAATGCCCAGACAATAACTGGTAGGAAGGATTATGATAATACCATGCACCTGGAGTGATGCTCTTTGCACACCTACAAGGTGCAGCCCTCATAGCTAGACTACCTATCTGCCAGTTATTCATTAAACAGCTTAAGTATTATAATATTAGTCAAACACATTTGAAAAAAGAAACCCAACGATATAGTCTTCGTAGCCGGCATGACAGCTTTCCTCACTTGCGCCCCGAACAGCCTCAAACTAGCACTCCATAACCTGAGGTGGGGCTCATGCAGAATATCCCAACCCTGGCAGATGCTGATTGACACAGAGCAACCTGTAGTAATAGCAGCTACAGTGTGGTTGTGAGCTAATTGATGTAGATCTTTATAGTATCTAGAAGTGATTGAACTTTTACTATCACCCAATTTAGGTGGGCGCTGAAGTATCTATTATATATTCTTCTTTAGATATCCCTAGAGTGATGAAACTGGAGGCTTACAATAGTTAACGGGATACCTCCCACACCTCATGCATCAAGGTTGTGTAGATGAAGACGACCTTCTTAACCGTTGGTCATCTGAATAGAAGCCCCCAACTTAGATGCAATAGGCTTGACTTCACTCGATGCGAGGGGATATTGATTTAGTTAAGGCATGCCTTAGCGTGAAACTACTATGTGCCAACGACTCAGTTCATATGCCTAACTGCCAGATCGGCTACATTTTGCTCATCCCCTTCCCAGTCCAACATCTGTAGCCGTCTACTCCGGCACGTCTGCCCGAGGACGTGCCCCTTCCTTCGTCGCAGCCCTCAGCATCATCCCCACACCCCAACTGGCCAACCGATAGGTGACAACTCTCCATCTCCGTCCGCTCAATACCTTTTGCGTACCTGATTTTATGCCGCCTCTCCAACGCCGAGGAGCCTCATGGGCGAGGGGTATCCGAAGGAGCTGTGCGCAGACGTTGTATCCTCAGCCGTTGCTTTCCCTTCGTGGTTTAACTTCATGTTCATAATCATATTGTGCTGCCCAGTTAAAATGGCCTTGCGTCAAGATACTCCTGTGCCTTGGCCCAGGCGGCCCTGTCTGTTGACGACAGTTCTGTCTTCAGACACTCCTGAACGCCCTTGTTGACCGCTTCAACAAAGTTACAGGCAGTACGGAAGTCCTCCGTCAGAGCTTCGGCAAATGGCACAAAGGTCTTCGGGAATTCTTGCAACCGCGTGGCTCTTGTCTCTTTGTCGTCAGTGACTTCATCTTCGTCAAAAAATGTCCGCACTGCAATTCCAAGTCCAATATCAGGTTCGCTCAGGAAAGGGAGCCTTGAGTACTATTAGTCGTTGTGCTTGTTATACGCAAGAGTGCAACTTACCTCTGGCTGATTTCTAGCTGATCATCCCTTTCGCGCTTGGACTGAGCGTACAGGAACATTGAAGCGACAATAGCCTCAAGCAGATCACGATCAGCTTCCCGCACCGTCGATGACAGAGACCGGAACGCCAGCAGGCTCTTGTTAAGGGGGCCGGTGTACCCATAAACTTGGTGTCGCAGTTTCAACAATGATGCACACTGGCTGATGAGAACCAGGCTTGACTTCTCCTCCTCTGTACCCTTGCGGGGTAGGCCAGGCTGATCCTCGATGTGCTTTCCGTTTAGCAGGCCAAACCGGATAAGCTCAAATGCGAGTAGGGCGGCCTCATCAACGCCGGGCACACCGTCTTTGTTATCATTGAACTCCCTGATGCGGATGATGGTCGTAGCCAATGCATTGCCCCAGTTTGTGAGTGCATGTTCATCGTTCACGTAGCCCCTCAGGTGGAGGAATCGGCAAATCGCAACCGAGGATACCATCTCAGTACTATCGATGCCCTTGATAGGCTTTTCTTTGGAGAATGTGTTCTTGATGAAGTCAGGGTTGGCGAGTGTCAGAACCTCAAAAGCAACAGGGCCCGCAAAGTCAAGGGGCAAAGTGATGTCACTTGGCTTAACGTTCCAACTGGCTGCCAGTTGTGAAGGAGGGGGCTGTAGTGTTCGGTGGTTGATGATGTGCGAGAACTTGGCGTCGTACCAGACTCGCATCTTGATGGTCTTGTGCTGAATACCACGATGAAGCCTGGGAATCACGAGGGCGAGGGCTTGTTCTTTGATGGGAACCACCTGCTTCGTGACTAGATTCTTGTACTGTTCTGATGCCACTCCGTCGAGAGTTGGCTGTATCAAGATCTGACCATGTGTAATGGCACTCAGCAGGCGAGGCCCAATCAGGCCCGTGTTGACGTAGTGGAAGAGCTCAGCAGGAAGCTGAAGCCCAAGGAACTCATGGTTGTCCTTGGTGAGACGCTCAAAATCGTTGACGCGGATCTCGCCGTTCTCTGCAATGTAGACGAAGTGGTTGACGACCATTCTCGCCTTGTGGTACTTGTCGAGCCAGTCAGGATCCTTGTTCTGCAGAATGTCGTTGAAGCTCGCGCATGCGGTGGCAACGCTGTTTTCCGAGGTCCTCATGAGGTTGGCGGCGGTCGAGATGTTGTAGTGAGAGTACATTGAGTTTTCTAGCAGCGCGGGGAAAGGCGGGAGGAACGAGGTGCCTGACATGAGAAACGAATCGATGAACCTCTGCTCACTGGCGGTGGGCGTAAGACTGCGCATGACTTTCTTCTTGGAGATGGCAGAGACAGTCTTCGCATCCCAGTCAAAACTTCGAATGACAGAATCCTTGATGGGGTACAACAGAAGCTCCTGCGAGCCCATGACACCCGAGCACTGGTCGGAGTCAATCATTTCAAAATAGGCGAGCTAACCTGGTCAGAATTCCTCATCACAAGGGGAGAAGGCTAAACTCAGCACGAACCTGGGCGCAGGCAGTGTACGGGGCTACTAAGAAATGGAGTTCGCGGTCCTTTAGGATGCCCTGGAGAAGGGGGTAGAGGTTCTGGATGCGAAAGGCCCCTATCATGTTGTCTGGTCAGTACAGCGCGAAGGACAACCACAACGGTCGACGCACCTGGGTTGGCGCCAAAAGTGGTTACAGCCTCCTCAGCCGCCGTCTGAGAGTACAAGTTCCAGGCCTCATCCGTCTTCTTATTGGCCTTGAGGCCGCGTTCGAGGGAGATGTCATCCTGTCCGGTCACGGACTGGCCGTCGAAGATGAAGAAGGGGGTGATGTCGTGCTTCTCCCAGAGGTCGAGGTTCTCGTTGATGTGTGGTATGATGCCGGTCAGGCCGCCAAGCGCAGAGAGGAGAGGTTCGTGAGCGGGCGAGTTATCGAGGAGCTGGCTGAGGTAGTAGGTCGCATCGACGGCAAGGGCGCATTGCTCAAGCTCGGAAATGTCGTGCGTGCTATGACGCAAAGTCAGCGCAAAAGCTCAAGTGGGAGTCAGAGGCTCTGGCAATACGTACGCAGCCTGGTCGTTGATCCAGGAATCCTCAACAAGGACTAGATGAGCGGTCAGCATAGGTCCCACAAGAGGAAGCTATCGTCTGCGTGTCGTGGGCGAGGGGAGGTTGTCTGAGGCGACGACCCGACACAGCGCTTAGGAGTTTGGGCCAGCGCGCAGAGACGGGCAAAGCTCGTCAACCATAGTCGAAGCTGCAATTGAGCTTGGAACCGCCATGACAGCTTTCCCTAGAAAGCAAAGGAGTTTTGTTGGAGCTAGCTGCGTCGGGACGAAGCTCACACGACTAGGTGTCGATGTTGGCAAGCTGGCCACACCTGGAGGACAGCGGCCCCAACGAGGCCCTGGGCGGCCTCACAGCGCCAGACACGCAGCGAAAGACACGAGAGGCTCGGGCTCAGACTCACACGGCATCGCGAACAGCTCAAGCTCACAGTTAACTGTGACTCAAACTCAGACTCAGGCGCCCGTGGATCTCGACGAGTTGCCGGTGTCGAAAAGCGGCAGCCGGGGAATATTTTCAGGAGAGGGC
>JABSTB010000522.1:0-50039 GCA_013756995.1 Neonectria neomacrospora | reverse complement strand
GATATGGGGCGGTGGAGGTCCCGCGGCGGAGCACGTGACTAATCGCGGTGGGAGGGCGGAGCACGGAGGAAACGGGGCGCGGAGGGAGGAGGCGGAGGCGGAGAATCCTTGTCGCCACCCGGAGACGCATTCGTAGACCTTGCAAATGAGGACGGAAATGCCGAGAGAATGGCGGGCGGAGTACTGGACTAGGTCACATGGCAATCCATGGGGAAACCGTTTGAAAAGATCTTCAAGCGTGAGATGGAGGCATGCAGGGAGCTTGACAGCCTCCGCGTAACAACCAGAAACGAATTCGTAGAAACCGACCTTGCCCGGATGTTTCACCCTGATTCCATCCAAGCCATCCAATGTCGCAATCTTCTTTCCTCCCCCCTCCCCTCCAAGAAGAAAACTACACGAGCTCATCAACACAGCCAAGACGTCTTGTATGTAAGTGCCCCTCCCGCAGTCAACCCAGAAACCCATGATTGGACCAAGCTCGCGATTGGGCATCGTGATTGGCCCCGCAAAGGCAAGATAAGCTTACCCAGCAAATGCCAAGCCAGAACCTTAAGGACCGCGAGTCCACTGGGAACCAATTAGTCGGCAGGCCAAGAGGACTCTAAACCGTGCGCGGATGGGTACGTATTACGTAGTTTTCGCCCGCCAAGAGCCTCCGCCAAGCAGTTGCCAAGACCTGCCTACCATTGCGCGCAGCAGGCGGCAAACTGGTTCTGGTTGTTCTGCGAGCAAGTTCCACTGTTTTCTCTCCCGGAGGAACAACTGCTGTTGCGGGTGGGTTTGCATCGACGGATGCTGGGTTTCCATTGGCCCCGCGGCTGCCAAGAGCAACGCGCCAAGCAGCCGCCAAGCGACCGACTTCTCACCACAAGTCACCAGTCGCCGCAGACAAGGAAAACTTGGAGAAGGTTGCTCCGGAGCAAGTGAGAAACCAAGAACAAGTGCCATGCGGCTCTTGGCGCCAAGGTGGGTTAGTCCATGAACCTTGATCCGTTTAGGCTCTCGGTGAGAACAACTGGCTTGTTGAGGGTTTGCCATCTTGCGCCGACCCAAGTGCTGACGATGGCAGGATTAAAGGCATTGAAGATGTTAATTGAGGTTTCCAGGGTATATCTCAGTTGTACAGGGAAAGTATCGAAGCGTTCTGAGAACTTTCTCCCTTCTAGAACGTGGAGGAGGACGTCAGCTGGCCTGCGATAGACGCGGGACGGCACATGGGGATGAGGAGCTGGAACGCAGAACCGGGCCGGGAGCTGTCCAGCATCGACGTCAATCGAGCCAAGCGATGGATGCCAATTACCACGGGGTCACGGCCATGACGGAACTCAACGACAAGGGGGAGGGGGCATAATTCGCGGTATCAGTTCGCCGCAAGCATGCCATTTCCCCCGTGATACACCAATGACCTCACAGGTTCACAACCCGGGTCTTGGCTGCTTTTGCGAGCTCTGTGTCCGTCGGCGTCTGCTTGGCAAGTTGGCTCGCTACATGTTTGGTTCAGAGCGCCAAGCGCCAAGCGCCGCGTGAACCCACTCCTTCTCCCCACCGAGCACACCACAACCCAGCAAGCGCGCTCACACTCTCACACACACTCTCTCTACTCTCTCCCACATAGACTATCTCACTCGCTGTACCACACAGACCGGTCCCGGACAAATGCGTAGGTTAACTAGGCAGGTACCTTGTCAAGGGAGCGCCACCGCAACCGAGACCGCAGAAAGTATTGGCTTTTCGGTATCTTACGCCGAGAAAACCGACTCTTTCGTCTCGGCCTTGACGTCACGGGATCCCCGAACGGCCTTCGTCCTCCTCCTCCACCACCGCTCCAACCACCGCCACCCTAGATAGACAAGAGAGCCAAGGGGCCAAGACTCGCCCCCTGGTTGGAACCGTCGCACGCCGTGGGGAACAAGCAAAATAGAGGCCGCAGCGGCTCTCCTCTGACTCGCCGTCGCCGTCGGGATGGAGTCGTGCCAAGCAACCGCCTCGGAGGACTCGCGGTCCCTTCCAAACTGTGTGGGTTCCGTCATCTGGCTTCAGGACGGAGAGTTGTTGGTAACGCAATGCCGGATTCGAAGGTCTATATATATTCGGAACCCCGCATCCCCTTCCGCCAAGATCCTTTCTTCTTCCCGTAAACCATCAAACGGAAAAAGGCCAATACCGTACACAGTACCTCATTGATACTTCTGTCCATACCTGGCAGTCGCTCGCTCTATTCTCCCCAAGCCTCAATTGCATCGCTGCCCCACGTCAATGACTTCTGAGTAGACTTTGGCAGATCTTTTTTCCCCACCCTCCCAACACATACCTCCCCGTGTAAGCAAGCAAATCACCACCAACAGCTTCAGCGAGGGCACAACCAAAGGAATTCATCCCTTCCCCTCCTCCCGCTTCGATCTCCCTCCCTGGCTTCCGGCCAACACCGCGAACCGCAGCCATGGCGGACTTCCCCAAGCACCCCTTCCTCCTCACTGTCGAGGAGACGGCGCAGGCCCTCGGCACCGACATCGACAAGGGCCTGACGTCACACCAGGTCGCCGAGCTCCAGGAGAAATACCCCAAGAATGAGCTCGACGTCGGCGGCACTGTGCCGTGGTACAGCATCATGACCAAGCAGATTCTTAACGCCATGATTATTGTGAGTTTTGCGATTTTAGCATAGCGGGATCAATCGCTAACGGCCAACCCATAGGTTCTTGTTTTTGCTATGGCTCTGAGCTTTGGTATTAAGGACTTCATTGAAGGCGGTGTCTTGGCATTCGTCATTGCCCTCAATGTCACCATCGGTTTCTGGCAAGAGTACCGCGCTGAGAAGCGCATGGACGCTCTCCGAGCTCTCTCGTCCCCCAGTGCCATGGTTCTTCGCGACGGAAAGACTCAGGTCATCTCCAAGTAAGCTCTTCAATCCCCTTGAAGCTCAATCAATCTCGACGCTAACCCCTTTGCCAGCCCCGAAGTCGTTCCCGGCGAAATCGTTCTTCTTAAGATGGGTGACACCGTCCCCGCCGACCTCCGATTGTTTGAAGCCATGAACCTTGCCTGTGAAGAAGGCCAGCTCACCGGCGAGTCCATCCCCGTCGAAAAGATCACCGAAAACAACATCGTCGACCCCAGCACCGAGAAGATTGTCACCTCTGAGCAGGAGATTGGCATCGGTGACCGCGTCAACATGGCTTACGCCACCACCGTCGTCCGAAAGGGCCGTGGTCGTGGTATCGTGACTGCTACTGGCATGGAGACTGAGGTCGGCAAGATTGCTGCCTCGACGTCCAAGAAGCAGCGCAAGGCGGGTCGCTCCATGAACTGGCACAAGTACGGCAAGAGACAGCCTGTTATCGGCCTCTCCAAGCGTGTCTACGATGTTATTGGCAAGTTCCTTGGTCTGACTGAGGGCACACCTCTGCAGAGGAAGCTCTCCGCTCTGGCTTATGTCCTTTTTGGCTGCGCTGTCATCCTCGCTATTATTGTCTTTGCCGTGAACCACTTTGACATGCGAAACGAGGTCATCATTTATGCCACCTCTCTCGGTATCGCCATTATCCCCGAGTCCCTTGTCGCGTAAGCCACCCCCCATTCCAAGCACTACATCACTCCATAACTAACCCGTGTAAACAGTGTTTTGACCATCACCATGGTTGTTGCCGTCACCGTCATGCGCAAGGCCAACGTCGTCGTCCGTGACCTCTCCGCCCTCGAGGCCCTCGGCGGCGTCACCAATATCTGCTCCGACAAGACCGGCACTCTTACCGAAGGTGCCATGATTGTCCGCAAGGCCTGGATCCCCTCATCCCACTTGTACACCGTCCGCGAGTCGCAGAGCCCCAACGACCCTACTAAGGGCAAGGTCACCTACTCCAAGCAGGACTCCCCGGAGCCTGAGAAGGAGGAGCCTCCCCGCGACTACGACCGCGAGCGTTCTGCCGCTGTTCTCAAGTTCGACGTCCCCGACGAGAAGCTCAACCCTCCCAAGCCAGCTAAGGCTCCCGTGCCCGAGGTTGACTGCGAGATGACTGATGCGCTCCGAGCATTCCTACTCTCCACTGCTCTCTGTAACTTGGCCACCGTTCGATACGATGACGAGGAGGAGAAGTGGCAGACCACCGGAGAGCCCACTGAGATTGCCCTCCAGGTCTTTGCCCACCGCTTCACCTACGGCAAGAAGACCCTCGAGGGCGAGGGCTGGAAGCAGACCGCCGAGTTCCCCTTCGACAGCTCCATCAAGCGCATGTCCGTTATCTACGATGCCCCGAAGACTGCCAGTGGCTCCATCATCGAGACGGAGAACAGCATGATCTTCACCAAGGGTGCTGTTGAGCGTGTCCTCGATCTCTGCTCCCATATGGGTACCGGCGAGGACCGCCAGGTCATTACCGGAGAGCTCAAGGAGGAGGTGCTCAGCCAGATGAACGCCCTCGCCTCCCAGGGCCAGCGTGTCCTTGCCATTGCCTACCGCCCTTGGGACGGCCGCTTCACTGCCAAGCAGGGCTCCTCGCCCGATGAGGACGAGAAGCTCCGTTCCGATGTCGAGCAGGACCTGACCCTCCTTGGTCTTGCTGGAATCTACGACCCTCCCCGCCGCGAGACGAAGCCATCCATCTCCGAATGTTCCCAAGCCGGTATCCGCGTCCACATGCTTACTGGCGACCACCCCGAGACCGCCAAGGCCATCGCCAAGGAGGTTGGTATCATCCCCAAGAACCTTGCTGTCCTGCCCGACCACGTTGCCCAGTCCATCGTCCAGAAGGCCACCGACTTCGACCGCATGACTGAGGACGAGATCGACGCCCTCGAGGAACTTCCCCTGGTTATTGCCCGTTGCGCCCCCGACACCAAGACCCGAATGATCGACGCTCTCCGCCGTCGCGGCGCTTTCATGGCCATGACTGGCGATGGCGTCAACGACGCTCCCTCTCTGTCTCGCGCTGATGTCGGCATTGCCATGGGCTCTGGTTCTGATGTGGCCAAGTCCGCAGCCAAGATCGTGCTCACCGATGACAAGTTCAACTCCATCGTGTCTGCCATCCGCGAGGGTCGCCGCATGTTCGACAACATCCAGAAGTTTGTCCTACACCTGCTGACCTCCAACGTCGGCGAGGTCATCCTCCTGGTCGCCGGCCTCGGCTTCGTCGACCGCACTGGCTTCTCCGTCTTCCCTGTCTCGCCCCTGCAGATCATCTGGATCAACATGGCCACCTCGTCCTTCCCTGCCTTCGGCCTCGGTCGTGAGCAGGCCGGTCAGGATGTTATGCGCAAGCCACCGCAAGACAAGAAGCGCGGTGTCTTCACCAACCAGATCATCGTCGACATGATCGTCTACGGCTGCATCATGGGCGCCTGCACCATGGCCACCTTCTGCATCATCATCTATGGCGCCAATGGCGGCGACCTTGGCGAGGAGTGCAACCAGAACTACTCCGAGGCTTGCATTCCCGTCTTCAAGGCGCGTGCCGCCACCTTTGCCGAGCTGACGTGGCTGATCCTGGTCTCAGCGTGGGAGTTCAAGAGCCTGCGCCGATCCATGTTCGCCCTTAACCCTGACGACGACAGCCGCTTCCCCTTCTTCAAGGACATCTACTCCAACCGGTTCCTGTTCTGGTCCGTTATCATCGGCGGGCTGTCGGTGTTCCCCGTTGTGTACATCCCGTTCCTAAACCACAAGTTCTTCAAGCACACGGGCATCACGTGGGAGTGGGCGCTGTCCGTCGGCTTCACCATCGTCTTCGTTGCCGGTATCGAGGCCTGGAAGCTGACCAAGCGCCACTTCCACCTGCTCGAAGACGCGCCCATCAAGCGCGGGCCCTGGGGCCAGGGCGGCTCCGACGAGGAGGGCCGCAAGTTCGGCCGCACCATGTCCTTCTCCAGCTTCAAGACCTGGGCGTCCTTCTCGCGCAAGGACACGGGCGAGTCGCTGGGCAAGCACAGCACCTCGCGCGGCAACGGCGCTCCGCACTCCAGTGTCATCGTCCCTCAGGGACAGGCGGCCACCGAGACAGTATAAGTCTTGCGGACGTTTTGGTTTTACGCAATGAAGAAAGATTAATGAGGGGGGAACAAGAAATCTACCTAGATGGATTTGAAGAGAAAATTGTGGTTGATGAGTTATGCATGATACATCGTGGCCCACATTGACGAGGTCAATGTCGAGGCTTTCGTATCTTTGTTAGTTTTTTTGCCTCGATAAAAGGGCTTAGATATCCCCGCGGCCGCCTAGTAGAACTAGGCTGGTCGCACGAATAGTACTGAAATTCACAAGAAGATCTTGACTTATGCTTTGCTTTGTGGTTGATGATTTAATTAACTAACACATCCGGTTTTTTTATTCTGGGACTGCTTGTGCTGTTGTATCTCTATGACGCCGAATGCTTGTGAAAGCCGATTAACATGTCCAAAACAAATCTATATCTGAACCACCCCCCAAAACGCCAGAAAGGACGTGAACAGCCCCCGTCTTCCCATACCCACCATTAGTGCCCCAAGACACCGTTCTAAAGAACCACCCAAGCCAAAACTCCAAGGGCACCTGCAATGGCCAGCCTCTTTGACATATCAGTCCCCAGTCCTGCCGTACTAGTGGGACTCACACCCGTGCCGTTGAGACCTAGATATTCTACGCCAATTGTGGTGAGCTCGCCGTTGTTGTTAAGGAAGACGGCGTTGGGCCCGACGTTGGAGGTGTAGGAGCGGAAGGCGCCGAAGTAAGTGTAGCGGCCGACGTAGGATAGTTTATCGAAGTAATTGGCTGTCTGAGTGAAGAAATCCTTGGTGGACTGTAGGTCCTGGTTGGCGTAGGCGTATTCGGTGATCCAGATCTCAGCATCGGGCCAGCTGCGTTGCTCTGTCAGTCTTGGGATATTGCAGTGGGAATAAGGGTACTTACGTGGCGCGGCGCTGACCAATGTGAGAGGCAAGACCCTCGAAGTTATCGTACCAGTGGATCGGGATGAAGTCCCAGGTGCAGTTTGTCGTTGTGTCGGTGTCTTTACTCACGATCTCGGAGCAGTTACTCAGAAACTGCTCCAACCACGGCAAACCATCCCAGCCGCCGGTGACAGCAGGTAGACCGAGCTTGATGCCCATCTTGCCGAGTGGCTCAAAGTTGGCGACCCAAGCCTTGGCGGCGGTCTCAGGGTCGAC
This sequence comes from Neonectria neomacrospora, assembly GCA_013756995.1. NCBI lineage: Eukaryota > Fungi > Ascomycota > Sordariomycetes > Hypocreales > Nectriaceae > Neonectria > Neonectria neomacrospora. The sequence goes on along the minus strand of JABSTB010000522.1, from coordinate 42,899 downwards.
GTCGCTGCCGCCCCAGTCGGACGGGGCGTTGGGTTCGTTGAAGCCGAGGACATGGGTGATGTTCGTGCCGCTCTTGATGAGCGACTTGACCGACTCGAGGAACGAGGTGTCGGACGAGTCCTTGGGGGCGCCCCACATCATGGGGACAAACTCGAACTCCTCCTGGGAAAGGCTGGAGAAGGCGGAGGACGGGCTTTCACCGTAGTTGTAGTACCAAGTAAGGTCGCTGCCGGATTGGACCCATATTTGGTTGTCCTGGGGGTAATCGTTGTTGGGGACGAAACAGAGGCCACGCTTGTCGGAGCTTTCGATGGCAGAGACTATGTTGGTGAAGCCGACGAGGGCCAAAGTGCCGAGAGTGAGTGAGGACGGCATGATGGGCGATGTCTGATGAACTCGCCGTCCTTGGGAGGTTGAGTGAGAAGTAGTCAGATCTTGAATTGCTCTTTCGTCCCATTTGACCTCTATTTGCGTTTATTGCATGCGGCACAATGAGTATCTCGAGTTCCAATGCTTGTTAGTTGCCTCGCTGTATTGAGGATGACCTAGGCTGTGGTGGGGCAAATTCTATGTAAGCCGGAAAGGTGTACAGAACCGCAAGCATGGGAGTTCACTCAAAGGTACAACAGAAAAAGAATAAATCAAAAGGAAGAACGGATTGGTAGGGAACTAGAATGGCCAAGATACGCTGAGAGAACTCTCAAAACCCAAAAGAAGGATCTGGGCCATCCCGATCTTAAATTGTCTATTCGAAGCCGGTGATGGCGAACAGCCGAAAATGGAAGCGCGCTAGGGGACGCCGTCGCCCACTGTGGCACTAAGAAGGGAGCTGCGATTACAGTGGACTTCCACTGTCTTGGCGCCGTTTTCAGGGCCAATTCCTTGATGAAGTGCCTCATTGCGCGGGCGGCTTGTCTCGCTCGCAATACATGTCGAGAAATTGCGAGTTTTGCCATGGTAGACTGCGTCGGACTTGCTCAAGTTAGAATATGGGACTCTGTAAATAGCGCCCATAAGGCAGCTAGCTGCGATCTTATCCGTCCCGGCTACTCGGCTGGTCCTTTTGAGTTTTGGGGAAATTCCAGTCAGTTTGGCGCGATAGTTCGATGGAAGAGAGAATACGGCGAAGATGGAGAGAACCACACGGCCTGAGCGGATTAGGTGACTTCGCGTCATGGAAGCTTGTCAAGATATTTAATCCGCTGATTTGCTCAAGATGGGAACTAGGGCGACAAGCGCTTGCTCGATTGATGAACGGATGGACGAGAGCTGACGTGTACAAAATGGTTTGGAGGCGCCCATCGTTTTCATCACTGTGGTTTCCGTCGCCGTCTTTCCGACGCCAGGGCATCCGTCTTCATCCATGCTTAGGTAATCTGGAACTGGCTGACTGATGTAAGCAATGCAGGAGCCTCGGCGAATCGATCCCGACAATCCCGAGGAAGTCCACAATACTCGTCACTGCATTTGTGCCTCGGCCCAACCCCACACGCGACTAAGCGTGGAGTCTGGAGCAACGCTGCTGCAAGTACCGGGACAGCTTGCCGTCTTGTCCTATGATGAAGACTTAAGCAGCCGTCCAAGCTCCCATTCCCCTCACGATGCCTCGGTTCGCCCTGACGACTTGAACCCCTTCTTCCGCAACTTCCTCGACCTGATTAAGCCATCAACACTTCGACTGCTTGTCCCTCCATTCACCAAAGCCAGCCACCCCTATATCCGTCGTCGCCATGGCTGTTGAACGAATTGGCTCCATCCTGAAGCACTTGGCCCCTGGGTCATCGCTCAACAACATGTAAGTGTGATGCTGGTCCGGTTCTGGTCCGTTTGAGGACGTTGCGAACCTGAGGGACAGGACATGGCTGACCTCGTGCTCAAGCCAATCTAAGAATGCCGACGATATTGTCATCACCCTCGCCGTCCGAACGCCTCTCACCAAGGCCAAGAAAGGCGGCTTCAAGGATTCGACCTTAGAGTACATGCTCTATGCCCTGCTCAAGGAAGTCCGGGAACGGTCAGACTTGGATCCTGCTCTCGTAGAGGACATCTGTCTAGGCAACGTATGCCATCACCTGTACTGCCCGCGTCCTATGCACAATGCTAACCAAGAGTCGCGTCTAGGTGTCCGATGGCAAAGCCGCCTACAAGGTCCGCGCCGCGTCGCTCGCCGCCGGCTTTCCCAACACCGCCGCTGCATCGTCCGTGAACCGCTTCTGCTCGTCGGGCCTCAAGGCTACGGCCGACATTGCCAACTCCATCTCCAACGACGTTATCTCCATTGGAATCGCCATGGGTGCCGAAAACATGACCATTGGTGGCGACAAGATTGACCAGCCCTTTGATGAAGCGGTCACCTCGCAGAGCCAGGAGGCCGACGACTGCATGCAGCCGATGGGTTGGACGAGCGAGAACGTGAGCAAGGACTTTGGCATCACCCGAGAGGTTATGGACCAGTTCGCGGCCGAAAGCTTCCAGAAGGCCGAGGCGGCGAAGAAGGCTGGCTGGACCCAGGATGAGATCGTGCCCATCAAGACCAAGATCAAGGGCCCTGACGGAGAGTGGAAGGAGGTGACTCTGACCGAGGACGATGGTATCCGACCCGGCACCACGTACGAGGGCCTGGCCAAGATTCGGGCAGCGTTCCCGCAATGGGGCGGCTGCACCACTGGTGGTAACGCCAGCCAGGTCACAGATGGAGGTAAGCATTTCCCCACGGCTTTCTCGGGATGGTTGAGGGTCCGTTGTTATTAGTGTATCCCTGCTAACGCTCCGCAAAGCTGCCGCTGTGCTGTTGATGAAGCGATCCACCGCCATCAAGCTGGGTCAACCTATCGTGGCCAAGTACGTGGGCTCCACCGTCGCCGGTCTAGCGCCGCGCATCATGGGCATCGGCCCCAGCATCGCCATCCCCAAGCTCCTGACGACGTACAACATCTCCCTGGCCGACGTGGACGTCGTGGAGATCAACGAGGCCTTTGCCTCGATGGGCGTGTACTGCCGCGACAAGCTGGGACTGACCTCTGAGAAGATGAACCCGCGCGGCGGAGCGATTGCGTTGGGACACCCGCTTGGCGCGACCGGTATCCGACAGATTGTGACGGGGTTGAGCGAGCTGAGGCGGACCAAGAAGAAGATTCTGCTGACGAGCATGTGCATTGGGACAGGACAGGGCATGGCGGGATTGTTTGTCAATGAGCAGGTGTAGAGAGCAAAAGCAGCCTTGTATTGAGTAGCATTGTAACGATAGTTTGCAATCGTTGAATCATCTACGGATGTCTATGCTGGGAGATGTAATGTCAATGAGGACTGATTTGACGAAAGGCATAGAGACACGGGCGGTTTGAGTTGCCCCAGGTTCAGAAATTTTTAGTTCACTTCCTACCGAGGGCTGCACCGGCGGACGTAGCACAACCGAAGCCGAGAACGTCTACACCACCAGGGTAACGTATTGAAGACTATATCTGCGGTGTAGCCCACAAATGTCATCATTGTCAAGGTCACCCTCACACATCCACCGACACATCCCACGCATCCACGCATCCACGCATCTCCGCAAACGTTCTGCAGCCCGTGTGTGCTCGCATGGCCACGCCGTTGGCTGCCCGTCGCCGACTCCCCCTCCCGCGGGTTGATCATCCGGCCGATGTCGGGTGGATCCCCCACCGGCCTCAGCAGGGATCGCTGAGAAACAGCAGGGTGACAATTCGCTCCAGGTGCCGTTGGACCCTTAGCGGGCATCCATCCACATCGCCCCCAGCGGGTGTGTCACCTGGAAGGCCGCCCTGCAGTCGACTCGCCGCGCCCTGATGTCACCCGCATCCACTGCACGCTAGAAGCGGCTCTCTCGACGCCCCAATTTCCAAGCCCCCCCAGGAAATACCCAAACTTACTGATGATCAGGTAAAAGCCCGGACTTGGACGGGGACAAAGCGTCTGGACCCTGTTTCTAGTCTCTTTTTCTTTCTTTTTCTTTTTCGCCTTCTCTTTTTCATCCTTGTGCCTCACCGTTGCTTGAAGCTTGAAGGAACAGAAGCATCACGGCAGAGGCTCCTGTCATGCCTTTCTCGCCTACCTTGTCGTCGTCCTCTTCCTCCTTTGTCTCACGTCAACGCCAACGTCCGCACAACACCAATCCCACAACCAGGACGGCCCGGTGACCATTCGCTGTTCGCTACATGCCTCCGAAAACATATCCATAACGACGCGATTCTCCTCCCTCTCTGAGCCTGACGTCGACTTCGACTTCGTCGCCCTCCCCGAACAAATTCAAAAATGGCCGGCCAACCCTCCCACAACCGGAATTCGTCCAACGACCACCGTCCCTCGCAACCCAGCGCCCTTCGCCAGGCCCTCTCCGCCCAGAACCGAACCCTCGAGGGCCAGACAAACAATGGCAGCGAGGACAACGCCGGGGCAGATGCCTTCTCGCCGCCTGCCTCTCCTGGCCCAACCTCCCGCGCCGCTATCTCCAGCATCTTCGCCGGCGAATCGACGCCTCTGATCCAAAACCAGTCCGCCAGCCCTCGCCGGACGAGCGTCCACCCTGGTTTCTGCAGGCACGGTACCTTCAGCCCGCGGCCGTCGAGTCCCACTGTCACCGCGCGGAGCACCGACGAGGAGAGCAGCGAGACAGCAGGCTCGGGCACGCACATCCCTGTGCTGGACAGCGCCATCACAACCATTGTGGGACATGACGACTGGAAGAAGTGGCTGAAGCGGAGGATTAGGACCAAGAAGATGGGACATAGTAGTGTGCTGGCAGAGCAGGCTGGCATCCAAGATACGACGTTGATGTGCGTCTTCCCCAGATGTTTGTCCTTTTCATGGTGCCAGGCTCGCTAACTATCAATTAGGTACATGGCATATTACATCCCCTGCTTGAACTGGATGAGCCAGTACAAGCTCTCGTTCCTCCGAGGCGACATCGTGGCCGCCATCACCATGGCCTCCTTCTACCTCCCCATGGCCCTCTCGCTCGCCGCCAACCTCGCTCACGTCCCCGCCATCAACGGACTCTACGCCTTTGCCTTCAACCCGCTTGTATACGCCCTTCTCGGCTCGTGCCCCCAGATGGTGGTCGGACCCGAGGCTGCGGGCTCGCTCCTGGTCGGCACTGTGATTAAGCAAAACGTGGACTCAGGCAAGGACCAAGAGGCAAACGACCTCGTTCACGCGCAGATCTGTGGCATCGTGACGGGTATGGCGGGAGCGACAGTTCTGATTGCCGGTTTGACGAGATTGGGATTCCTAGACAGCGTCCTTAGCCGGCCTTTCCTGCGCGGCTTCATCAGCGCCATTGGCTTTGTCATTGCGGTTGATCAGTTGATCCCGGAGCTGGGCCTTACAGACCTCGCCGACGAGCTTGGTGTCAGTCACGGCAGCCCTGTTGAGAAGATGGATTTCATGGTCCGCAATATCGACAAGGCTCATGGCTTGACGTTTGCAATTGCTGGAGTCAGCTTCCTCTTCATCATGGTATTCCGGTCAGTTGCCCTTGTCATCCCAGTTTTCTGAACAGGCGTGCTAACGAAGTGCAGTGAGCTGAAGAAGCGCCTACAGCCTAGGTTTCCCTCAGTCGCGTATATCCCGGATCGATTCTTCGTGGTCGTAGTCTCCGCCATCCTGTGCTCGCGTCTTGACTGGGAGAACCGGGGGGTTGATATCCTAGGCGAGGTCAAAGCGGCCGACGGCAACCTCTTCGCTTTCCAGTGGCCCTTTCAGATGGCCCACATGGAACACATCCGGTCAGCGATGTCGACATCCTTCCTGATTGCCATGCTTGGCTTCTTTGAGTCGTCCGTTGCAGCCAAGAGCCTGGGCTCCAGCGAGACGATCCAGGGGATCCAGCTAAGTGCCAACCGGGAGCTGATTGCGCTTGGAGTCGCCAACATGGTGGGCGGATGCTTTATGAGTATTCCTGCTTTTGGCGGTTATGGCAGAAGCAAGGTGAACAAGAGCACCGGCGGCAAGAGCCCGATGAGTTCCATCTTCCTGAGCATCATCGCTTTGCTCTCCATCTTGTTCCTTCTGCCCTACTTCTACTACCTTCCCGTAAGTCTTCTTCCTTTGATCTTTGTGGAGCTTCGATGCTGATACCGTTTACAGAAACCCGTCCTGTCAGCAATGATCTCTGTCGTGGCCTGGTCGTTGATAGAAGAGGCGCCGCATGACATCAGCTTCTTTCTGCGCATCCGGGGGTGGAGCGAGCTGGGCATGATGGCCCTCATTTTCTTTGCTACCATGTTCTACTCGCTTACCCTGGGCATGGCGTTGGGCGTCGGGCTTTCGATGCTGCTCGTCATCAAGCACAGCACGCGACCACGGATCCAGATTCTTGGGCGTATTCCGGGGACAAATCGATTCGATGACGCCGAGGGCGAAAACAACACCCTGGAGTTTGTCGAGGGCTGCCTCATTGTCAAGATCCCGGAGCCTCTGACGTTTGCCAACACGGGAGAGCTCAAGTCGCGCCTACGTCGATTAGAGCTGTACGGAACATCCAAGGCTCATCCCGCGCTTCCGCGACTCCGCAGCCAAGACTCGAACCGCAACGTCATCTTCGACATCCACGGCGTGGTATCCATGGACGGATCAGGCACGCAGGTGCTCGAGGAGATTGTGCGCAACTACCACGACCGCGACGTACGGGTCTTCTTCTCGCGCGGCCCGACGCGACGGGACCACCCGGTCTGGCGGATGATGGTGAGCAGCGGCATCGTGGAGCTGGCAGGCGGAGAGTCGCACTTTGTCAACGACGTCGAGGAGGCGCTTCGACTGACGGAGTATGAGGAGAGCTTGAGCGAGGAGCCTAATCGACGGATGCTATAAGCCGGGCTGCAGTGGGGAGCCTAGTCGGCGAAGGATCAACGAAGATGTGGATCGCGGGATTAAGATGGTGGGCTGCGGTGGAGATGCATGGAGAGCCAGACGACGGAAGGGAGCATCGCACGAAGTGGAGGAGATACCATACCAGGCTGCATTGAAGAGGTGTTTGCCGGTCCCTTCTATGAGACGACCTACAGAAGGTTACAGTGAGGAACAAATCAACACATGGATGGGCACGGCGCTGTTTTTGGGAGATTTCACAGAATAGAAAAGATTTGACTACGTGCACTACATCAACTTCCTTATCTCGGTGACTACTGGAAGAAACGCCATGGCTCAAAACTGCGCTTCCTCCACCGCCTCGTGGCGGATGGAGGAACAAACAACCGCGAACTAATGCAGGAAGAAAGATGAGGGGGGGGGGGATGGACTCAAAAGAGAAGGCCATGATCATGATGCATGTACGCCATCGGTAAGATGGTTGGTTCGTTTCCCATGGCAAGGGTCCGCATCTCCGCCAGCGGGCCGTCCGCCTCCCCGGACGCCGGACTTTGGTTTAGTTTAGTGGGAGGAGGAGGTGAGGAGAAAAGCGGGGAGGATGGAATGGGAGATGGGCATGATGAGGAAAGAAAGATTTGCTGAAGATGTTTTTGTGTGTTCCGTGTAGCTTGGCTTGTTGTGCTGTGCCGGCCAGAATGGGACTGTTTCCGGGTTTGGACAGAGAGGTTGAGAGGCATGGGAGTGAATGATGGATGGCCGACAAGCGACAGTAGTTTGTCTGCAGACTGTGCTGTACGTATCACTGTAAGAACGCGAGGGGCCCTGTCAGTCAGATGTGACATAAAAACCATGTCTTATTCAACCACGGCGGCGGGCAGACCAGTAGAGAGCAGCGACCAGAGAGTGAAGGGACCGGGGTTTGGCTTGACTTATCCCCGTGTCGTTCGTCCATGCATCCCATGTTGCCATGCCAAGTGGTGCCATTCAGAACGACTCTGCTCGGTTTCTTACTCCGATGTACCTTGCTCTGAGTAGTACGGACTTACTTAACCCACCCCGTCCTCCCGGTCGTCATCATCCTCCCCCTTCCCTCTCTCCCGCTTTTGTCCCCTTTGCACAAACCCGACAGTCTGGTTCGGTTGGCCTGCAACACTGCACTCTAATTTTTGCCTGGTATAAGGCCTTGCCAAGTGAGCCAACCCACACACCAGGTCGCGCGCACTGACTGTGCCGCCGCCACCAACAACACCGCAAAACATGGCCGGATCCGAGGGCCAACAGCAGGAACGGCCTCCCGTCCAGAGCCCCGTCCAGCCGCCGGTGTCGCCTCCCGCCGAGACGGAGCCTGCCCAGCAGCCCACATCCTCGCCGCCCGCCCAGGAGGAGCCCATTCAATTCGTTAGTTCTCCCTTGCTATTTAAGTATCCAGGTTCTTTTTATCCCCCGTCGCAACAACCAACCGCGCCATCGGTTCCGGCGTTGGCGGCCGGAGGTGTTCCCGGTGGACGACCCCGTTGAAAGAAACCTCGTGCTGACTAGGGTCACACAATAGGATCCTCGCGTTGTCGGCGACCTTGAAGACGACAATGACTCGTCTGCCGACCTAGAGAGGTGCGAATTCTACCTTGTCTAGTGTCTACGTCTATCCCGGTTTTATTGACACTGGAATCGCAGCCTGCGCGACTCAACTGCGTCCATTACCTCGAGCATTCTCGAGTATCGCAACATCAATGGCCGCAAGTATCAGTCCTCCAAGACAACCGAATACTGGTAGGTAATTCGCCTGCATGATGCTGCAATCCGTCAGCTAACCTTGCTAGGGCTCCTACCGATGAAAAACACATCGAGGGTCTTGATGTCTCGTATGCTCACCCTTGGAGCGCTGTCCGCTGGTGGTCTAATACTGATTGGTACCTACAGTCATCAGTTTACGTTGATGCTCATGGGGGACAGGCTCTTCCAAGCCCCCATTTCGGAGAGCCCTCAGGTATGATCCGTTGCCCGACTACTCTGCAATCAAACTAACCTTGTGTAGAAAATCCTCGATGTTGGTACTGGCACTGGTATCTGGGCCATGTTCGTAGCCATTATACCCCATCACCAGGTCCGCTCTCTCTAACACGCCTCCAGTGACATGGCCGATGAATATCCTTCCGCCAATGTCCTAGGCTTCGACATCTCGGCCGTGCAGCCCAGCTGGGTGCCGCCCAACTGCAACTTCCAGATCGACGATGCGCAGCTCGACTGGACCTTCAAGCTCGACGACTACGACTTCATCCATATGCGCTACCTGTACGGCGGCATCGACGACTGGAGCAAGCTGTACCGGCAGGCCTTCGCCCACGTGCGACCCGGCGGCTGGGTGGAGAACACCGAGATCGACCTGGAGACGCGCAGCGAGAACCCCAAGGTGACGGACGACGCCGACCACATCTTCAAGAAGTGGCGCAACCTGTTCTGGGAGGCCGGCGACAAGATCGGCCGCACTTTCAAGATCGCCCGCGACGGCCAGATGGAGCGGAAGATGCGCGAGGCCGGCTTCGTTGACATCCAGCACCGCCAGTGGAAGGTGCCCATCGGCGGCTGGCCCCGGGACCCCAAACTGAAGCAGATCGGCCTCTACAACGGCATGTTCATTGACCAGTCGCTCGACGGCTTCGCCGTGTTCCCCATCGGTGAGATTCTGGGCTGGACCTTTGAGGAGGTCACCGTCCTGGTGAGCCAGATGCGGCTCGCTATCAAGGATCCCAAGGCTCTTCCCTACTACAACGTGTGAGTATAGGTCCAGCAGTCCTTGTTGCTGCTGTCTTGTCATATCAATTTGTATGCTGATATCTGGAACAGTCACACCGTCATTGGCCGCAAGCCTGAGACTGCACCCACCGCCACTAACTAGGACGATATGTGCCGAGATATAAGAATGACTAACATTATCGGGGATGATGGAGACTGCCTTGTTCTAGTTCATCATTAGGAGGTAGAACAGAGATTCTTGGTTGAGATACGCCAGCGCGCTATTTTCAACTACGACAACCTTTCGCGAAACATTAGCTTAGGGAGGCCAACATGGTCACATTACGAACATATCCGTGCTTTTCACCTCGTCCCATTGCAAAATAACTCAGGCCTGCTTGACTATGCCTTCCAAGCAGCCAAACGCATCTCGGACAGCTTTCATCCCGGGTCCATCATCCTCAATAAAGTTCATCAACTCGAACAAATGGGCCTGTCCCTCTGCCACAAAGATTCTCACCTTGTCCTCGCCGAGACACTCCTGCATCTTTTGGCTCACGTCGAAAGGGACAGCCGGGTCAGCGCTCCCGTGGAAAATAACCGTCGGCGGCCACCTCTCTTTCCGTGCCTTGTTCTCGGGGTCCTTTGCCCATTCATAGCCTAGGTCGACGTCGCCAACCAAACCTAGCCACGCGTTCTTGTAGATGTAGTACTCGTACAGAGAACCCCGGTGAATGCCAGGTCGCGGTGGCTCGTATGGGTACTTGAACTCCGGGTTCTTGGATCCATCGGTGAGAAGCATGTCGAGCACAAAGGCCGTTGGGCTTCCGAATGGAGTCTTGCCGACGCTGGGAGGTAGCGCGATGAATGGGGCCATGTCGGCATCTTTGATGGGCTCTGGCGTGAGTAGGGTGGATGAGTTGAAGAAGGGGTGCCGAAATGTGTTGATGCCGCAGATGGAGAAGAGGGCGAGAGGTAGCGGAGTGCAATGGTGGGCGATCAATGCTGCTGAAAGGACTCCTACGATTGACTGAGTCTCAGCAGTCATATACCATCATGAGAAGTCAGTGGAAGTACCCCCACTAGCACCGCCAACAATGACTCGACGTTCCTTTCCCTCCGTCATTTGCCATTCCCTAGAGAACTTATACGCTGCTGAGGCGTCGTCTAAAAGCCCCTGTCCGCCGACCTGAGGTATAAGACGCACGCTCGCACTGATGAGCAACCACTGCCTCTGCGCGCATGCCTGAGAAGAGACAGAACCATCATCAGCAGAGCACTCATTTATACCCAATGACTCTTACCTGAACAAGCCAGGGAGCGAGACAGTCACGGCCCCAATCTACGAGCCCGCCGGGGTGGAAGTAGAGGAACGCAGGTGCATCTTCGGGATAGTCGCTGTCGGAGTAAATGTCGCACTCGATAGGCATGCCATGGTTGGCGTATACCTGCGTCGACTTGGAGAGCATGGCTGGTGAGGTGAATTGTGTTCTATAGGCTTATACAGATGAGGTTTGATCGTCTAGGATGAGTCCGTATTTATGGCTTTTGTGAGACGTGTTGACCCCGCGCGGGTCGAACTTAGGCAGTCGGCTTACTCAATTACCCGGTAAAGCGAGTTTTGAACACTCATGATAGTCTTGGTAGGGGCATCAACAACTTTTTATAATGGTACGAACAAAGTACATGGCCTAAGGTGTAAGGCATTTCTTCAGTTAAAGGCGTGTATTTAGTTTAGGCATTGTTCGTCTCTTAGTAAAAGTTGTTCGTGTCCATAGCAACACTCATGAGATGATGCACAACTGTGAAAGATCCAAAGACTTGCATCTTTTCCATCATGGAATTATTAGATGTCCATGGCGTTCTCATTCAGCGTCCATGTGCGGGTATCTCTTAGTAAGACATCACTTACTATCCACAGCGATGTCCTACAGCAAATACAAAAGCGTCACCCATCCCACCAGGAGACTCAAGTCTATGTGCTCTTTTCCTCAGCCTCGCCAACCTCCACAGAGTCGCTCTGATGGGTCTCCACGCTGCCCTGCACCACGTTGGGAGCATAGGTAATTTTGCCCTCACCGCGACGCGTCGGGGGGATCAAGACGTCGAACCATCGGGGCATGATGACGCCTACCGCAATAAGAATGAGACAAACGTGTGCGACTCCGAAGCCGAGGATATGCAACGGGTCTTCGCGCAGCGCGTTGAAGGAAGGGTACGAGAAGCCGAAGATGATGGCGAGGATGGGCGCTGAGATGAAGCGGAGGAGAGGGCCCCATACAACGGGGATGGTCCAGTTCTTGCCCGTACCGACAATGACGTTAAGGTCGAGTCTGAGTTGTTGGCCCTGTTGCAGAGTTAGCATTGTTCCCGCTTGGTCTTTTCAGTGAACTTACCGAGTAGAAAGCTAGGTACCAGAAGCGGGTGATATAGACGTTCTTGCTGAAGAACCTAGACGGTGGTAAGGAATCGGGCGTCTTGCCAATGAAAATGGCAACAAGAGTCCCAGCAATGAATAGACCGAAGCCCATGCCAGCGCCAGCGGGAGCGCTGGCCCCATGAGCAACCGCAACTCCAAAGACCATACCTCCAAAGAAACCAGAGTTGAAGCTGATGAACGAAGGCAGTCCGACCTGGCCGACCACGTCCCTCCAGCGGTACAGCGACGTCGAGGCCGCACACTCGCAGAAGACGACAAACACCAGCGCGACATCGCTAATCCATCGGTCGATACCGGTGAGGAGGGCGTATCCGAACTCGGTGCAGTACGGAAGCGACATCAGGAACGAGATGATGACCAGGCCTGTGACAACCCACTCGCGCCGCGCTTTGATACCTGAGTCCATTACCAGCGTCACGACGGCGTCCAGCATGGCAAAGGCAGAGCTGTATCCGAGGACCATGAGAGTGAAGAACAAGGCGAAGGCCCAGAAGTTGGCCGCTGGCAGCTCTGTGATGGCGGTCGGGAGCGTAAGGAAGCCGATGGTGAAGGCACCGATGCGTTCTCCGTCGACAGGGGACATGCCCATGTAGCCGATGACGCCAAAAGCAGCAAAGGCGGCGAAGCCCTCAAAGAGCACGTTGCTGGCTACGATCAGGATCGAGTCCATGACCGCGTTGGAGTGCTTCTGGTTGTACGAGGCATATGAGCTGAAGTAGCCGAAGCCAACACCTGTCGAGAAGAAGACCTGGCCCGCAGCAGTTTGCCAGATGTCGCCTTTGGCAAGCTTTTCGCCGTGCCACTCGCCAAAGTAGAGCTTGATGCCCCGGCCGGCGTTCTCCAGCGAGACTGATCGGCCGACCAGCACAACTGTCATGATGATGGGAAGGCCCATGGTGAAGTAAACAACGCGGCCAGTCAAGCCGACACCACGGAAGATGGAGATCCAGACGAGGAACCAGGTGAAAGCCGTCCATGCCACGGTCTCGCCCAGCAGCTTCACACCGGGATACTCAGTGTAGTCAATGACAGAATTACTTGTCTTGTTGCCAGGGATCGCGTCGACGTTGGCCACGACTATGTCGTAGAAGAACTCCTCGCTCCGACCCTCCCAGGGGAGTGGGCTCTTGAACGAGTTCCGGAAGTAGATCATAATCCAGGAGAGGTTGACGACGAAGTAGGGCCCCACGATAAAGCCGATGTACAGAAGACTGGAGCCCAGGCCCTTGAGGCGGTGGTTGACGTTGTTGAAGGCCACGACGGAGCCGCCATGGTACGCCTGGCCGATGGCGATCTCGAGGACCAGACACGGGATGGCGATGAGGAAGACGCACAGCAGGTAGGGGATGAACCACTGGAGGCCGTTGTTGTTGTAAACCTGGGACGGGTATCGAATAAGGTTGCCCATACCGGCGCAGCCACCCATGGCGGCGAGGAGGAAGGCGGCGCGGGACGGCCACTGATCACGGCCGTCTTCCGACTTCTGCGGCGGCGGCGCGAGCCAGAGGCCAACCTTCTTGAGGGCGGGGAGGATGGCGACCATGGTGGGCTACAGAGAACCCCGAGAGGTTCGTGTCTGAGGAAGGTTCCGGTCGAGGATATGTCGAGTGAACACTAGACGAGGTCAGCTGAGGGGCCTCGAAGGAAGGGTAAGCTCAAGCTCCGCATCGTCGAGATTTTCTCTCTTGTCAAGGTTTCTCATTAAGACGCGGACTTACATGAGAGGTTCCTATCTCCACAAACTCTTTTCCTGCATGGACAGCACAAGAAGAAGCATAAAATCCCAAGACGCTGGAGCTACGAACAGGGTTTTCTCTGGATCCACGGTCGGAGAACCAGCCCTCTCTTTATTCGAAAACAAAACTGCTACGTCAGGCCAAGCCTGAAATCCCAAATCCTTGGGAACGTCGAAGCTGCGGTGTTGCGTGCTTGGGGACAAGATCGCCTAGGGTGCATCCCCCGGGAGGACTCCATCCCTATTCTCTAGACTACTACATTATGCTCTTGGCAATGGGCACCGTACGTATGACAAAACGCTGTGAACTCCGCTGCCAAGATGCTCGGCACCTTGGCGCTCATCCTCGGGGTGGAGAAGGACTGGCGATGGAGGCACCGAGCGACCGTGGCCACCCCGGGCAGTCGGGAGGCTGTTCGTTCACGGGTCGGAAGCTCCGTGTATCGCGGAGGTTTGTTCTGGAGGTTTGGTTTGATGGGCGCTGGTGCACGCGCTTACGGGATGAGGTTAACCAAAACGTGACTCAAATTAAGCATAAGGAATAAACAATTCCCCCTCTCTGCGATTGCCCCCTTTGCCGCGATTTAGCGGGGGGGGGACCAAAAAGGGGCAAGCCGCAAGCGACGTTCCGGCCAGGAAGCCAACCTTGCAACACTGAACTAGGCAGACGTTTGAAATGGGAAGCGGGACACTTGGGGGCTTGTTATTGCGCCATAAACAGGGATCGTGATGGTCCTTGAATGCGGACGAATCCCACGCGGCACGAGCGAGTGGGTAAAGAGTAAAGACTAGCCTAGTTACTATCGTGGAGGATGGAGCAGATGTCCCTCCACCATCATCATCCTGGAGGGTTGGCTGATCCATCGCCAAGAGCCCTACGGACCAATTCGACGGGAATAACCAAGCACGCAATTCGTCGGGATGCAGAGCCATCACATGTTGGCCACGGAGACGCCGTGCCAAGTCTCAGCCAGACTGAGACATCATCTGTACCGATACGTCATTCATTGAGAGCCGGGCTAAGCTGAGAGTAAGCAGACAAAGGTCGAGTAAAATGGGATGGGAATAAACATCTGACAAACAATTTAATCGCCAACGGATTCTCTCCCAGTGGTTGAATGATCCCCTTTGTTCCACAATTCTGACACCATGTGTCATAGAATTGTTAGGATCGCAGTTTTCTTCAGCTTACTTCTGGCGGTCTGGGACCAGTAATCCGTAAATGCCTACGGCGGCTAGCTAGATCAACAAGTAGAGTTAAATTTAAAGTTGCACATCAAGGTTAATGGCCCTCCTGTCGGCTCATCAATACTCCACCGCAAGGAGGCTCTGCTGTAGAGCATGATAATTAGTAAACCCGTGGAAGACTTTTTTCGTTTCATTTTCACTCATTGAAGTACTCCCAGTTCATTTATTTGCCACGGTGAGGTAGCCAAGTATCCAAGTTCGTTAAAATACGGACAATATTGACTCCAACCTCTTCTGTCGTATTTTCGGCCCGTCGGCTCAGCATCTCCATCGCAATAATGACAGACCGTACCGAGTTGTCATTAGGTTCATACCCGCCCATTACCTGTTGTACAATTACGCCATTTCTCGACGGATATTGTCATGGAACTTCGTAGCTTGACACGGCAGCGCCTAGAAATTTCGGCACCAGTCAGGCTCCTCTTCTAACTTGGGAGGAACTAGCCATCCTACGCGGCTGCGCAGTCCAGATCCGCGGGGCACAACGTTACTTCGTGACTATCAACGTGGGATAACTAGCAAATTAACAGGCGTTCCCGAGCATATGGCTTGACAAGGATCCTGGTGTGATCCTGGTGTCTGAAAGAGGGCTTGCTTGAGATGGGCTGCGTTGTGGGGGCCACATGCGGCGAGTTGCGAGATGCGTCCGACCAGCCGGTCTTGGCTGGAGTATTATTTTTCCAAACTATTGGATTAGCGACGTGATCAATTTCCCGAAAGAACAACCCCAAGATGGCTATTAAAAGCTTCCAAGCACGTCATCATCCTTAGAAATGGCGATGGCCCACGAACGGCTTGGCCCTCCATTTATTGGGTCATACAAATACCCATGAGAACCACCCTCAGCCCTACCAAGCCTAGTATTTCTTGGCGCTTGCTCGAGCCATCGGCTGCAATATCTCCGGACACTCGCTGGCCTGTGTATGCCAAGATACATGCTCGCCCCCGGTTATAGAGACGGATGCAGGCAAGCATCAAAGTCCTAACCCATCTCGGTTGTGGTAAAAGTAAACAGTACAGCGCCACTACGGTATCAAGCTCGATGGCATTGACGATCAAACGGTTTAAAGGTAGACCCTTGATAGCCTGAACACGAACGATATTTAGTTGCAGAAGGAGTCGCATCTCCCATTGCGTGCTTTCAGGGTTGTATCCTGACTGGGGAAGTACAAGGCCTCCCTACCGCAGCTCAACGAGATTTCTCCCTTCCTACAATTTAACTATTGACATCGAGCCCATAACCTGTATTCCGGATTGACTATACCTACGGCAAAATGGACAGAATCAGATCACCGTAGAATTGGGTCTGGCACAAATCCCTCTTGTTATGACTTCGTAGCTCTTGGACTATCGCAATCATTTATAAAGGGGCATTGCAATTATCAGAATCCCTTTTCATTCTTTACTTTGGTCATCACAACTGTTGCAACGTTATATGTGCAAGTAGTTCGCCGCATCGAGCAAAGGAAATTAACTACACGTCCACAGGTACCCTGTATATTTGAGGGTCCTACTACGGAGGAGCATTTCAAAAGTCCTGTTTCGCGCTGTAGACGCCACATCCCTTAATCCTTATCAGATAAATCAAGATACAAGCTGTGTTGTCTGGCAAAACAGTTATCCGCTTGGTCTTCTAAAGGTTTAGGGGTGTTAGCCAACTCATCCTGCCAGTCAGGGACTTCAGCACATGAAATGCTTGTTAGGCCTAAGCTAATACATAAACATAAGGAAAAACGTACGTACTTAGCCCGGGGCTAATGGCATAATTACTTTTTCTTAGGACTAAACTTTTGAAATATACCTCCGTACTTAATCTAAAGACTACTAGCTGAAGACTGTAAGTCTGAGCATGCTTGATGTGTTAGTGCCCAGGGCAGTGCAGCTGAAGATTGTGATAACAGCATAATGAAAGAGTTTGTGTCAATAGCTAAACTGAATGTGAACTTGACTCAATTTCCTCTCCACAACAACGCATAACAGCCCATGAACATATGATACCATTACGTCCTGCGGCTTGTTTGTTAGGAAAGCTCTTGTGACATGAACAAGATGATTTCACCTCCCTTCTGGCCTGACTATTGGTACGTTAGTTTTGGTTGTGCCGAGTTACTTATTGTCTAATCAGTACTTAGCCCAACTTGAACTCTAAAATGACGAGTCTGGTATGCGATTCAAACGGCATATTCACTCCAGGGCAGCGGCAAACCCAGTTCGTGGGA
Organism: Neonectria neomacrospora; assembly: GCA_013756995.1. Lineage (NCBI taxonomy): Eukaryota > Fungi > Ascomycota > Sordariomycetes > Hypocreales > Nectriaceae > Neonectria > Neonectria neomacrospora. The sequence goes on along the minus strand of JABSTB010000522.1, from coordinate 25,699 downwards.
GAACGAAGCCATTGACCCTTCACAGGCTGACATGGTCAAGCAAATAGCAGCTGCATAGGGATTAGTCACCTGCAGGTGATTCTACTAAGAATTGCAAGGAAGTATTAGCATTGAGCACTCGATTAAAGTAGATTTAATACGATGTTGGAATAAGCCAGAAATGTATGATTTCTTTCTGAGTATTTAAGTTGTCTTGCAAAACACAACTGCCGACACTCTATCTGGGTTGGACAAACAAAGATGACGACGGCCTGCTCGACACCTTCAAGCCGAGGCTACAAGCAGTTTATACTCGTTGGCCGCTTCACTCGGTGGATAATGGAATGATGCTAGGGTTACGCACATTGAATTAACGTCAAAAAGAAATTCAGGAATGGAAGGCCATGGGTGAACTAGTGTTTTATATTCAGCCTTTTCCACAATCCTTTCTAGGATTCGCACCTGAACGCGAGCCTTCAGACCCAGCACACCCGTGAACTTCAGTAGGTGGCAAGACCTGTGAGTAAATATGAAGGTTGATGAAACATGGAAACAAGATCACATGTTGGCAGAATATCCCCTTCTTAATCTACAGCATGGGGGTTTTGGTATATGCAACGGCGCAGTTCTATAGAATTGGTCACGGGGAAAATAAAGAGCCAGGTTCAGCCAAACTCTGCCTGCACAAGAAATCACAACAGGTACGGTATTGGGGGCATTCTTAGGTAGTTAGATGAAGGCATACTTAAGCTAAGGTTTCACACTGCCTAACCAGACTGAGCCCACTGTGTCGGAGTCGGTAGAGGGCTACCGAACAAAAACTAGCCAACGAGTCTAGAAACGCTAAGACTAATTCTATTCAAACTGATTCTATTTAAGCATCTAAGACATATGGGTACATTTCTACTTTGTTACAGTCGCGCTAAGACATTATTCTGACACCAAACTCTCCCTAATTCAATACCGATCGTTACCGTCTAACCAACTTAACAGAGAAAGCGGTAGGCTTTCTTCCAAAAAGGCCAACCGATCTGTTCCTCCTTTTCTTGCTCGGTAGAGATGTGAATTCGAAAGTACCTCCGGCCTGTAGTAATATCCATCTCACTGGCGCGGACGAAACCCGTACGATACCAGATTTTATGACTGATATAAAAGATAAGAATGATGGGGAGAGCCATCGCCTTGAGGAAGAAGGTCTGTACTCGGGAACCAGTACCCGTACTTGATGTCTCAATAGGCGAGATAGCAATCCAAAGCTGTGCGAAGAAGATCAGGGCGTAACCAATAACTCCGCACCAGGCCCCAATAATGCCGACAGTCGAGCGGAAGGGAAGCTGCTCTAAAGGATTAGACGCGTGCGCCCAGGCCCTTCTAAAACGGATGTGGCAAAGACAGATACTCCCCCAGGTAAAAAGCATGCTCAGGGTGCTTATTGAGAGAAGCCAGTTGAAGATGGTGCCGTTCGCTTCTAGGTCAGCCAAGAAAGCTAAGAGACCAACACAAGATGCAAGTACAATAGCCATCAAAGGACGACCTTGTTTATCGACATATGAGAAGATTCGAGGCGCGTGAGATTGTTCAGCGAGCGCCAGAAGTGTTCGAGATGAGCCATAGACAGACGAGTTGCCAACGCTGATAACAGCAATGAGGATAATGCCATTCATGATGCTGGGTAGCACCGTGGCGCCAGCGCTCTCGATCGCAATGACGAAGGGGCTTGCTTGTGCGTCTGCGAGGTTCTTGCGACCCAAGAGACGGGGTTCGTCAAAGGGGACTAGAAGCCCAACAAGCAATAGCGAGACGCAATAGAAGATGCTGATGCGCCAGAATACCTGCTTGACAGCTGTGGGCAAGGACTTTCTAGGGTTGGCTGTCTCAGCGGCAGCCAGTCCGATAAGCTCGGTGCCAGCAAACGCGGCAGACGAGGTGACCAGGACGGTAGCGAAGCCCTTAAACCCGTTATTGAAAGGGCCAGGGTCCTTCCAATATTGCCACCCGATATAGCCACTTTCTGGTTGGCCGCCAATGTTGATGACAGTGGCGAGCAAACTTTGAGGGGTCAACTTGGAACATGGAGAGTTGGGAAGGGTGGAGGACTAACATGAAGCCAACCACGGCTGTTACTTTTATGATGGAGAAGATAAACTCCGCCTCACCATATGCCTTGACTCCAAACAGGTTGATAACGATGATTATGAAGAGAAAAATAGTAACAAATATAGCCTTGTTTATGTTTTCATTCCAGTAGCCAATGGTATAAGCTGCTGCAATAATCTCCATTGGTAGAACGAAGAGCCATTGTAGGCAGTAGCTGTTGAGATGCAGTGTTAGTCACTGTAGTACTTTACATCATCAAAGGACATATTTCCTCTCCAGTTGAACAGGAGTGAGAGTAGGACTTACTTCCATCCCATGGCAAAGCCCCATGAGGGATCAAGAAAGCGGGTAGAGAAGGCAGAGAATGAGCCGGCGACGGGGAACAGGACGCAAAGTTCACATAGTGACTGCATCGTACAATACTGTAAGATACCGACAATTAAGAATGATAGAAAAAGCGTGGCAGGTCCGCCTGTGGAGAGGGAGCCTCCAGAGGCGACGAATAGACCGGTTCCTGCGACAGTTAGCAACAGCACGGGAGGTATTTTTTTTGCACAGGAACACGCATACCGATGCAACCTCCGAACGCAATCATCTGCAAGTGCCGTCCTTTGAGATCTCTTGCAAGAGCCGTGTTGGCTGTTTTCGCGTTTGCTGCACCCAAGTCGTAGTAGTGGTCTCCGGCGGGCACAGTCGGTTGGGCAGTCTGCTGATAGCCGCCATCGCGACTCTTGATGGGGCGTCTCTCGGCACGGCGAAAGCCATCGAGCCAGTCTGTGGGCCGCGACAGATGAGAGCGTTTGGCGGAGATGTCCCAGCTGGAGCCCTTGTCAGCCAGGCTGTCTGCGCCCATGCTGGTCATCTCGATGACCTCGACATCGCGGGTAAGGAGGATATCGCCCTTCATGTTGAATGTCGACCAGTCTCGCGCGCGCAGGATGCCCCGGAACAATGGAAGAAGAAAAGAAGGACCGACATCCCTGAAAAGGAACAATTGGCCATTATTAGGGGTAGCTATGAGACACCAGGGGCTCCATCATCCCACCTTGTTCCTCGCCATTGGCCATGTTGTTAATCCTCTCTGGGCGTAGTTTCGTTTAGATTGAAATATTACGTACTGGCTGCAGTTTTGCGGGATAGTTGGGAATAGGGCCTAACCTTAAATCCTGGCACGAGTCGCGGAAAACTGAGCTGAGTGTGTTGCTTTTTTAATAACATGGTCTGCGCTTGGTCCCAACCGGAAGGTCAGTAGTAAGGGGTAATTAGAACACAAAGTTCCCGTGAGACAATAGATACCACTAGGTGATCAAGCGATGAATTTCAGCTCTCCTCGATTGAAACGTGGACCACATACCCCACGCACAGAGTCATGGCTACGGATCCCTTCTCCATACTAAACAAGGAACGGAGTTGCTAGTGGCAAATGGTGCGAGTCTCAAGGGATCTGTGCGTAAGCTCGGTCCTCTTACCAAAGCGCAATTTCGTTTTCGTTGTCCATGCCGACCATCGGCAGCATGTCAGGTGAACGCCGGCGATCCCGTCGATAAAGATTTGAAGGCCTAGTTTTCGAAGGTGAGGCCGATGTCATAAGAGAGCCTTTAAAAGGCGCAACACATGCAAGAAAATAACCAATAGTGACAGGGTTGGATTATTATGTCACTGGCAGCTCAGCATGCTGTTCGTCCTTATTACTTATTTTCACCCGAAAGTTACATAGTCTGCCGGCTTCGTCGAAATGGGACTGCCCATATTGCGGCTTGCTTAGTTCGCCCAGCAGGCGCGATGGCATTAGCCTAGCCTTTGTTGCAACGGTCAATACAATAGAGAGAAGGAGCTGAATCCTAAGAAGTGTGCCATGGATCAAGTTGTTGCGTGCTAGCTCACCGACAATGAAGCCGCCGGGAGGAGCTCATCAAGTTGATTTACAGCCAAAGGCTCAGAAAACGAACCCCAAGAAATCTGTCGCTCTATTTTCTCTTGAAATGAACCTCGTTCCTTAGAAAGTAGGTGGACTTTGAAGCAGGCAATTACCTGCGCCTTGAGTCCGCCCAAGGACATCTGGCCCAACCCTAAAGCACAAGATTAACAAGCAGAGTCGCTTAGTACGCGATAATTTCACATTGGACACTGCTATTGACGGTTCAATTTGATGTCTGAATACAGCAACGTAATTTTGTTGACCTGAGAGACTAAACTCTTTGACGAATGAAGTCTCACGAAATAAACCTTGACTCTGAGTCTCTAACCATCACGCTTCAATATTTTGTCTGAACCATTGTCACTTGTTAGACTCAGACTCAGTTTCGGCCGAGTCTTTAGGTTCCATGTCTAGTCATATTTTCCTCAAGACTAAGTCCTTTAGAACTTCAAAGCTGCGATCCGCGTTTGTGAGTCGCGCTCATTCCTTGTGAGTTGATCAGTCGCAGTATTGGTATGACAGAGGGAACTATTTGGCTTAGGTGTAAGGAAATACAAAGATTTCCTGAGTTCTTGACAGTCGAAAGATAGCCACTGCACTGTTGCAATACAATCCAACAGCCATCGAACAAGCTACTACCTTGCTTGGGCAGTACTATGCTGATCGAATCTCCCCACACACCGCCCCCGCTGATTTAGCGTCCCGTTCCCTTGCTGTATACCTATCATTTTCTTACATCGCCCTTCTCGGTCGTCCCCGTGCCATCGTTGTAGATGTGACAGGTCCTAGTGCCTTCTAAACCGAAGACCGTAGCACTGATTATCCACTCTTTGTCGGTAGGGTTTAAGCGAGACTGATGAACAGGTTTGCCGTCTTTCGACCTGGTATCTTGAGTTTAAAATTTGTTCCAAAACAATGGGCCCACCGAGACTTACTTGATGTACACCTCCTTCACTGGGCCAAGTTTCTAGAAACGGTCAAATTATTGATCTGGGAAGTAAAGTTTCGACTAGTATCTCTTATCCTAGGCTTACCTGTTCTGCACTGCCACCAGGTTTCGTAAACTGTAGTGCCGCATTTTGATACGGCTCAGGCAATCTCTCTACGTTGAACCCGGAAAATTTCACAAGAGCCCTCGCAGAACTGCTGAAAAAGCGAGACATGGTTGCTGTACAATAGCTTACAGGCAGAGATAGGTTAATGATTATGAAAGCTACGATTTCAGTCTTATATTGTCGGTTATTGAGAGAGGAGGTGAATACCGACTACGAAAAAGTCCTTGGCCTTTGTTCCCTTTTCATGTGGACTCTGAATGTGATTGGCGTGCCCCTGTTTGTGTTCTCAGCTTTGTCGTTGAGGGAAACAATGGCAGCGGCCCGCTTTATGGGGGTGTTTGTAATTAGTTGGCCGAGGAGCCAGCCAGTTAATTCACAGGTAAGAAGGCAAACAAGCAGACCCGCAAACAAACAGTTTAGTGACTTGGTTGGCAATCAATCAAGTAGGCTTGTAGGTAACTCAGCCAGTGAACTACCCAGCAAGGAAGTTTGCCAGCAAGCCAGCCAGGAGGCAGGTCCACACACAAGCAGATTAGCAGGTTGATTAGCAAACATATCTGAAAGCCCGGAATTGAGAATCAGACGCAATTACTACGAAGCAGAGTAGGATTGGAGAATGATGGTGATCTCTAATGTAAATAGCACAAGTGTGTTGCATATCACGAAATAATACACAGGCCAGCCAGCACCCATTACTACATAAACCTGATGCGGTGTTTAAGCTGACTTGTTCCCAAAAAAAAGCCTACTCTTACCACATTGGTAGCGGATTCTTCGCGTTATCGGGCTTTTCCATCACGACATCCCAATGTTCCTGAATCATGGGCCATTGATCCGAAACAGGTCCATGACCGCCATCGGTCGTGGGACACCGATCATATCCATTCGGACATGAGCATATGCAATGTTGTTGTCGACCCCGTGTCGAAAAACAGTGAAGTTAACCGTTTCGGAGGAGATGAAGGCTAAGTCGTTGATAGCTTTTGCTAATAGCACGAGCGAAATACATAGCCTAAGGGCCAATACATAAGGTACAATATAGAATTACTAAAGAATTTACATTTGGGTACATGTTTAGTCTTATGTGTGCATTTATTTACGGTGTTGGGAAAAGTCATTCATGCACTAGCAACATTTTTGATTGTTAGATTGGGCCAATTATGCTGCACTCATTTCACAACTTCCCCTTCCTTCACCTGAGCTGAGGAGCAAATACAGGCAATATCCTCGATTTAGCAATCCCCAGCAGATATCCCTCCAAATTTTCCATAAAGTCACATAGTTCAGCCTCGTGGTTATGATGCATGTCTGGCACAGCTTTACACATGGGAAGTTGAGACCCCGCGGGTCCTAGGTCAAGCCTAAGACGCTCTCTCTGCAGACAACTAGACAGGGACTCGATGTTTAACCAGAGGCTTTAAATATGTACCTTGAATCCAGAGCTCGTGGTTTCGACTCTCTTGTCATTGCATTCTTACCCTGTTCTGAATGACTAACATCTAGGCATCCAGGTGGTTTGTTCGTAACAGAAATGATAGATTCGCCACCTTGCAGTTCCTGAGTGCATGTGTTGAAGAAGCAAGATAGCGAGATTCACGCCTATTACAGATTGATAAGGATGGGATTTTGTAAATATGCCAATGCAATGTAAGGGGATGTTGCCATTCGGGGATGCCGGAGGGCGAACCGGGCCGCACATGCATTAGCTGGGAAGCATGATGGTAAGGTGGAGAGTACCTGCATGGAGGTCGCCACTGGAACAATTGTGACCTTCCGAGTGTGATGAGATGAATGGCCACCGGTGTATCGCCACTGAAGCCTCGTCACATCTCTCTCCCTGCATGGCTTCCAGGATTCCTCGACAGCCCTACAAACTGTGCATGGACCAAATGCACACCGACTTCTAAAGCTATGATCGTCCTAGACACCTCGAAACCCTGTTGGACTAGTCTCTTCGGGTGGGGATGCAGGCAAAGCAATCCCTTATGTTGGGAGCATGTCGGTGAGCATCTCCGAGGCTTAAGCTGCCGGGGATCATCCCCGTGGCTGCATATAGCGACGCCACACAGCCTCACCGGGAGCCCAATGACACGGCACCGGGGTCGAAACGCATCCGACTGCAGGGACGTCTCATGCATCTTCCAAGATTCTGAAAATTCCATCTACGAATACTGCATCTACGAAGTACGGTGCTTCTGCGAATGACGATGGGAATGCAACATCACGGCGAGAACTGTAACATAAGTACGATACGAGGAACCGTTGGGCCTTCTTTTGTTGACAGGAACTTGAGTGCTGGGTATCTCAACGCCTCATCTTCTAAATATAGTAACCTCAACTCCGATGCTTTTCTACCCTTGTAGATCAGTTGAGTGCTTCAGTTCGCATGCCAGAGAAGAAGTTCCCGTAAATAGTGAATACAATTACGCATCGCCATTGTGGGTGGGCAAGCTGACGGCAAATTCGTGAGTGCGAATGGCAATCCTGAAAAAGAAACGTTCAGGTACGACGAAGTGGTAGCTAGTGTGACTGTTGCACGACAGACGTTATTGTTAAGGATTGTTAAGGCCGGGGTTGGGACTCCATAGAACCCAATCTTATTGCAGCGGGAACCAGAGCCAAGGGGCTCATCCTTTCCTTAATAGTTTTAGCTGTTCGGCTGGAAACATCCTGAACTCTTGAAAGCCCTTGAGGCCAAGACTTTGGTTGTTGTTACGTTCCGTGTCCCGGGTTTCTGATAACAAGTAACAACCACAACAACCCAGCTAAGGATCATCAGGGAAATTCGCCATAAGAAGCCATAGGTTACATCAGAGTAAGCCGGCCAAGCAGATACCCGGCATGATAAGCCTTGCTAAGCGCGAGCGGGGTTCCGTAACATTTTCCTTTTTGCACCAAGTCGTGACTGCCCAAGCATCTCCTATCCTCCACCTTTTGCTCACCTCTTTCAGTACGAACCAACCTCAAATTGTCACTCCACCCCAACTCTCCCAATACTTCCCTCTGCGACCTCGAGATACCAGCATCACTATACTAGCTCAGCCTGGTCAAGTCGACATATCAGGTATTGATAACAGCCGCGACAGCTGACCCCAGCCAGCCTTACTTTTGGACATGTCCTCCAACGACACACCTCCCCAGCAGACGGCTTCCTCCGCAAAGCACGCACGCACCACGCCGACGAGTCTAGAACGGAAGGAAACCGAATTCGATTTGTCCCTGTCTCCCATGCATGCCCCCGGTCCCTGTATTTCTCAGTCGCTCGAGGCCATCCGTTCCTTGCCTCGCTCCCGGTTGCGACGCTGCGGATCCGCGCCATGCCGCCCCCGTTCCACTCCGGCCACGAGCCTTCCATCCGATCCCAACGTTTTTGCTTGACGCCTTAGTACCATCGAAACTACGGCCGCTCCTCCTATCCTAGTGCTTGTGCTCGGCACCGTTTCTAGACCCCATTGGCCGTCTTCCCGCAGCTTCCCGTGGCGGTGGCCCGGGTGACGGCTTATTACATCAGAGGCAAAACCCCGTGGACGAAAGATGCTGATCTCGCCCGGGGGTGACTCGGGTAGCTATGTGTCGAGAAATCTCAACGCGTTGCTGAAACCGGACCAAGCATCTGCCACCTGGGTCATGGACAGCCGGCTTGGGTCTGCGGGCTCCCGTCTCGCGTTGTCATTAACCCCAGTCGCTAGGAGGGTTACTAGCCTTTCAACCATCCAGTCATCTTCGAATCGCTCTCAGTCATATCCTCACACGGTCTCACCAAACTTCGCCACGCTGCAGGTGAAATTGTTCGAGAGCGTGAATCTCAGCTTGAAGTACCACGGATCGAGATCTTTAGGTCCGTTAGGGACAAGACCGAGGTATATAAAAAGCACAACCAGTCCCCCAAGGCATCAACTCATTGTCCAAAGTCCCAAAGTCATATATGAAGCTGAGCTCGTCTCCATCGGCACCTTCAACTCGACGAACGACCATAAGTTGCATCAACCCCACCACCTCCGGAAAGATGAAGCCCTGGTGCCTCACAGCCTCTGAGGCCCTCACTCAGATCCGATCCGGAAATCTCTCCGTAGAGGTCTACGCCATGTCGCTGCTCGACCGCATCCGACAGCGCAACGATGCTGTCCAGGCGTGGGTTTACCTCGATACGGGTTCTATCATGAAGCAGGCCAGGGAGTTGGACACGGTGCCGCTGGACAAGAGAGGCCCGTTGCATGGGGTACCCATCGCGATCAAGGATGTCATATACACCAAAGGTACGTGATTCCGTCTCATGATGACTTTACAGCTCTGAGGATAGGTGCTCACTGTAAAGATAGATATGCCAACGCAGTACAACTCGCCTTTGTACGAGGGAAGCTTCCCCAAAGTCGACGCCGCCTCTGTCCAGATCCTCCGCCACGCGGGCGCTCTCATCTTCGGTAACTCTTCTGCCCTCCCCCATCCATCCATCTACTAACCAGGGCCTACTCACAGGTAAGACAACCACCACGGAATTCGCGGCCATTCACGTCGGCCCCGCAACCCGCAACCCACACAACCCAGCCCGGACCCCCGGCGGCTCCTCAGCCGGCTCCGGCGCGGCCGTCGGTGACTTCCAGGTGCCGCTTGCCCTCAGTACGCAGACGGGCGGGTCTACCATCCGCCCGGCGTCCTTCAATGGCATCTTCGGCTTCAAGCCCACGTGGAACGCCATTTCACGTGAGGGTCAGAAGATCTACGCCGTGATCATGGATACCCTGGGCCTCTATGCCCGCTGCGTGGATGATCTGGCCTTGCTCGCCGACGTCTTCGATCTCGAGGACGATGAGGACGATACCAACGCTTTTCACGGTGTCCAAGGCGCCCGCTTCGCCGTTTGCAAAACCGGCGTCTGGGATCACGCAGGCGAGGGCACGCGATCCGCCATGGCCAGAGCCGCCGTCCTCCTGAAGGCGCATGGCGCTGATGTAGAAATCCTCGACCTCGGCGCCGAATTCGCAAACATGGACGAATGGTACCGCGTCGTACTGCACAGCGAAGGCCGAACGGCGTTCCTATCTGAGTACCGCGTCGGCAAGGACCAAATCCACGACGTCCTTGTCGGCCAAGTCGAGAATGTCGACCATTTCAGTCGCAAGGCGCAACTTGCTGCGACTGACGGAATTGCTGTACTTCGGCCGCGGATGGACCAGATTGCTGGGCGATACGCGGCCATTATCACGCCGAGCGTCCCCGACGAGGCGCCGGTGGGCCTCAAAAGCACCGGAAGCCATGTCTTCTGCAGTATGTGGACGGTAAGAACACTGACAGAGGGCATAGCAGTTGATGACCTGGACGGATGACAGCTAACAGATAGATAGGCATTGCATAACCCTGTGCTAAATATACCCGGGTTCAAGGGACCCAATGGCATGCCGATTGGATTGTCCCTCGTCGCGCCGCGATATCGTGATCGCCATCTGTTAAAGGTCGGTAAGGCAGTGGGCGAGATTTTTGAAGCTGAGGGTGGGTGGAAGCGACAAATGTATTAATGAATCAGATGGCCAGCGAAAATAAGTCAAAAACTAGAGCCGGAAAAGGAATGCCATGACAGACTTGATGCACTGCCCTCTAGAGTGCTGTTTCAAGCTTAGAGTATTGGATACGGATCGGGAGCAAAGGCCATGTCGTCTTCTGTGACAATCTATCGCTGCCTGTGAACAGATGCTTGGAGTAGAGTAGACTCGGAAACAATATTCAGCGAGCTTATGGTTCAGGTACGAGGCACACGTCAAACGCAGTAAATACATAGAAAACGATGGGGGTATTCCCCATCGACTTGAGATCTCTCGTTCGTCTTATTTTCTTGTCCATCAGGCCATGGACGCTTTGGCTTAAATGAGGATACCGCAATTACCCTAGCCTACATTCGCCCGATATGTTGAAATCAGTCCTGGTCGTTAAAATCGCCGTTGTGCTGTACAAGACACCAAGGGCCTGCCACCCGCCACCCGAGTTGACGTTTCATCCGCCGCGTAATGCCGGGCCTGACAAGTTCCCAGTCAATCAACCATTGAGAAAATAGAACAGAAAAAACAATGAAACGCCGCGGATGTGAGTCAAGCCAGCAGAAGAGGTATTGCCCAGTCATTTATTAACAAACATGGTGTAAAAAGACCGCCAAAGGCGGTGCAGTGATAAGTGTCTCACCGCCTCATGGGCAAGAACTTGTCAACGCATTCAACGAACTGAAGCGATCGGTTAGTACAAGCACGAGAGGTTGAGCAAGTGATTGACTTACGTTTTCAGGTACAACGCCTTGGTTGCCGAGGTAGCGGCCCATGCTCTTGACAAGCTCAATCTGCTCCTCCGGAGACAAGCTGGTAATGGCTGTCTCGAGAACGGTACCAAGGTTGGCCTTGTGGAGAGCGATAAAGCTGTGGTAGTACATGTACGCGAAGAAGCCCATGATGAATTGGCAGTCCATGCGATCGGTAATGCCTCCATGACCGGGAATGGAGTCACCGAAGTCCTTGATCTTGAAAGTACGCTTCAGGCCGGAGGCAAAGAAACCACCAAAGGGGGCGATGAGAGAAGCGAAGGTAGCGAGGTTGAGGGCGTGAAGCTGCATAGGTGCAAAAGTGACGGAGAAGTTGGTCGGCTGAGGAAGGAAAAAGAACTCGGGCATGTGGTAGGTCTTGGGGTGGAAGACAGGGTTGGGGTCACACTCGAGGCCAGTGAAGATAGTGGCACCGAGGTCCTGTATATCGAGTAAGAAATTTGACCAGAGGTGAAGGCAAGTAGGTGAGGAGACTTACGTTGACGGGGCAGATAAAGTACTTAGATCGCATCATGACGTTGACGAAAACTATAGCAGACAAAACAGTCATGATCCAGGCGCCAACGAAGCCCTCGACCGTTTTCTTGGGCGAGAGCTTGATGAGCTGGGTGCGACCAAAGAGAATGCCGCAAATGTAGGCAAAGATGTCGTTGGTGATGACGAGGGCTGCGGGCAGGAAGAACCAGATCATGCCCTCGAAGACATTGTTCATGATGAAGTGGGCCTGAACGACAATGAGGTAAAGTGCCATGTGCGTCCAGGCAAAGTTGGTAAACTGGAACTTGTAGTTACCAGCCTGCAGAGAGGCGACAAAGCAGACGAAGCCTGTAGGGGTGGTTAGCTGCTGGGTACAATCGCAAACGATATGATATGACTGACCAAAGACATAGAGAATGAAGCTAATGAAGCGATGATGGGTAGCCAGAGGCAGCAGAACCTTGTCGACGAGGACAATGTGCTTGAAATAGTAGATGACAGTCTCGCCGTAGAGGAAGTACATGGTAGTCGCGAGCCAATACCAGTTAAGACTCTTGGTCGATCGCAGGGAACGTGCGCGGCTGGGGACGTTGGCGATGGCGATTACCTCCTTGAAAGAGACGATTTGGACAGCTGTAATAATGCAAATGATATAGATGTGGCCCATGAAGAGGGCGGAGAAGAACAGGGCGAACATGACAAAGGTCCAGAACGTGCGGGTCATGAAGTTGGCCTTCTTCTTCTCGTACTCGACCTGCTTCTCAGCGGCAGTGGGGGGCTTCTGTGAGACGGCAAAGGCGCCATGGTCAGCGTGGGTTCTCGCGGATTTCAGGTGTGGTTGCGTGTGATGCTGCTGGAGCTTGGCGACGGGGACATGTTCGCATCGCCAGAGGGTTGAGCCTGGACACATACCTCGTTAACAGTCTCAAGCTGGCCTTTAGTCTTGTTGGGAGACTGGCCATCGTCGCTCAAGTCGCTGAAGCTCGATCGCCGTCCATCAGAGCCATTCTGGTTGCCGTTGCGGTTGGGGAACCTAACCCCTCTCTTTGACCGACCCATTGCGAAAGTGTGGTGGTTTGTGGTGGTGTCGGGAGCGTTGAGTTCTGCGATTTTCTATCGCTGCCGTGGGTTTAGCGATTCGTCTCGACTGTCCTTGGACAGTGCAATTGGACGAGGGTCGTGGGAGAGTGCGTCGTCGGTCGTCGTCGTCGTCCCAGCGGTCGCGCGACTGCGGCAGGCCCGGAAGACTAAGCAGGTAGGGAGAAGGGGATTCTAGAGCTTGGGCCGTAGTGAGCTGAGGTGGCAGTATCCTGGGTTGCGAGGGTTGCAAGGTACGAGTAGACGTCTCGGTGGAGGCGGCAAGAGCGGGAGCGGGCACTGAAGTCCGCTGGAGAGGCCGCGAGCGTGTGGACGGGCTCGGGAGGCGGTGTTTTGGTCGAGAGTCGTTTGATGACGATGGGAAAAGTTGGAGGATTTCCACTGGCCGTTTCCCAAAGTGGGTGGTGGGTTTTGCGCTGATGCTGACGCTGGCGCTGACGCTTGCGCTTGGCCGAAGCAGCCTAAAAAAGCCCTGGCGGAGCGGAGTTGGGCACCTCAGTGGGCGCTGCGGCTGCGGGTTCAGTGGGCAAACTGGACCCCTGGAATACACTGAGGGCAGCTAGAATACAGCGGGTATTACAGTGCGTCGCCGGTGCGTGTTCCATCACTCACCAATCAGCATCTCGGTGACTTCAATGGAACTCCGGCCGGCAAGGCGGGTATTGGATACGGCAACTGGTTTCTTTGCCCAGTTCACGACTGGGGCACGATGATAAGATATTCCGCGTATGCCGAGCTGCGCAGCGACAGCCGTACGTACTACATAGTACGTTCTAAGCCACGGATTCATGCCTCGCCTCGGCCAAGGACATGGACGCAGGGGCTGATTAGATGTGGGACGGACCGGACAAATGCCCCGTCGCCGTTGGACTGTCTACGCCAAGCGCAAGGTGGAACCAGACAGAAGAGATCTGTTGGGAGATCTACGGAGTCAATAGATTCGATGGGTAGAGTGTCGAAAAAGAGAAGGCTTGCCAACGGCCAGGCATTTTTGCTGTAGTATTTGCGGTTGTAAGCGGTCTGGCTCTGGGGCTTTTGACCCAGGAGATTCCAGAGCAAACACCCATGCGACACGTTATATCCCGGGACAACTGATATGTCTCAACAACTCACAAGCCAGATCCGAGCCCTGGCAGTGACGTCGCGGGTGGTGTCTCTGCGCTGTCCGTATTCCTCTTCTGTGGGCATGAAAACGCCAAGCGGGTAATTTGCGAATCCGCAGGACCCGGCATCCCTACAATGCCCCAGACAGGATTCCCCACAACTTATCTCGCCCTGTCATGTGTTGGCTTTCTCGCTCTTCGCTCTATCTCTTGAGCTGTGGTGGAAACCATTCAAGAAAGAAAATGTTTCGAGTTTCATCTGTTTACATTAACAAGGGCCCTGCTTCCAAGATATCCGCGCACACTAATAATCAAGGTCCTTGATATCAGGAACGAAAAGTGCGTCATCGATGGTTCTTTCACATGCTTGAACACGCGGAGACGAGGGCCCACCCACACACACAAATTGCTCGCTGTGTTGTGCCACAATGCTCAGCCACGTCCTAGATTCAACCCCAATCCATCACCTTCAGCCACAAGCCTCAAAGAACAGTCGGAAAGTGTAACACGTGACTGCGCGACGCGTGCTCCCTGGCCCAACATCCGACTCGCGAAACGATACCATGCCCCACGAGGCTCCAAGCGATAACTTCGGACAGCCTCACCCAATGGCGCTGCTCCAGCCTTTCAAATCCATAAGCCATGGATCTAGACGAATTCTCCGACGATGGCTTTGACGATCTTACCGACAACGCTCTTCAAGAGCTCGAGAACAACGCCATCCAGCTCACCCAAGCCCACCGAAAACCCCCGTCTCAGCACCCCGAATCCGCCTACCTCGACGCCATCTGGGTGGAAGATGATGACCTCGATACTACAGAGGTGACCAACGATGTTGGGGAGCCTGTGGGAAGGCCAGTAGTGGATAATACACTCCAGCAGCACTCGCAGCAGCAACACCAACATCAAGAATCTCGACGGTCTGTCCCGCCTCTCCCCAACCCACGATGGGACCCAATTGTGCATCCTTCCAACAGACGCCCCGCCGGCCAACCAGCTCCTCTACTGCCTAGTGCAGCTGCCACAAAACAACCTTTGTACACGTCGCAGCAGTTTCAGTCCCAATCGTCCAACCTGCAACCTCAAGCAAGCCAGTTTGCTCGACCAGCTATCGGAGCGAACCACTTCGTTCCCTCGCAAAGCCAACCCGGCAATGTCGTCTCAGCTCTTCAGCAGCGACTGCGGGCTCTCGAAGCCGAGCTCAACGTCGCCCGTGGTGAGGTGTCAATCATCCGAACCAACTCTACCAAAGCCCAAGAATTGCACGATGCCGAGGTCAATCGCCTAAAGAAGCTCAACGCTGAGCAGTTGAGTCGACAAGAACGAATCGCCGAAGCTGCCGTCGTCGCTGAACATAACGCCAACATCGAGCTTCAGTTCCTTCAGAGGGATGTCAAAGAGGTTAGCAACCGCACTCGGAGGAAGGATACTGCTGTGCCCACGGGGCCAGGTCTTACGACCCCGAAGAAGACGTCCAAGACATGGCGCGTTGCCGATGGCTTTGACGAGATGGATATTGTCGTAAGCCCCAGTAAGGGTCAGGGTCGGAATAAGAATGCCGGGTCAGTTGCTGCCAATGTGGGCGAGAGAACGCCAAGCAAGGGCAAGCGAAAACGACCGGCCGTGGACAGTCCTATTATGGCGCTGGATACACATATGGGGGGCTTTGATGACATTGCCATTGATAACAAGCCAGAGCCTGCCGCGATCCAACCCCCAATCGTGATTGCTGCAACGCCTAGTCTTCCATTTGAGGTTTGTGTAAACGCCATTTTTTTCTCGACATTCGACTAACAGGTTTCAAGTTCTTGCAACTCGTGCTGGATCATGTCTCGTTTCGTGAGCAGCCTCCGACTTTCGAGGTCCTATCTAAATTTTCGTTTTCTTCCGAGCCCAACACCTCTTTCGCGGCCTACATCTTCAAGAAAGTCCCCATCATGGGCAATCCTCGCCGGCCCGTTCAATTGTTGGTGGACTTTGCGCACTTTGTGGTGCAAATCTGGACCCGGTGCTCGGACGAGCAGTACTGGGAACCCATCAAATACCTCGTCGCTCTCATATCCTTCACGTTTCAGCTACAGGCAACAGAGGTGGCTCCTTGGATTGTCACGGATCTCGCCCCTGTTGCTCAAGCAACCATTTGCACTCTTGCCGAATGGAGGCATCGATTTCCCGATGGAGACGGCCTCAAGGATGAGCAATTCAGGTTTCTTGAGGAGCACATCAACATAACCGATATCTTGTCTTTGCTCTCCACGAGCTCTCTGACATGCGCCACTACTATTTCGGAATCGGAGGCGGGCTTTGAATCCAAGGCAGCGCATTTTTGGAGGCACATCTCGCTCGACACACCCCTCTTGCTCCTCACGCCCAAACAACAGCTCCCTGATATTCTTGGTATGCTAGAGCTTCTAGCCTCGTCTTCGTTGCCAGGCTCGATTGGCCCCATTACAGACGAGAAAGACCCTCCTTTTGTCGCACGCGTCATCATTGAGAAGGTTGCAGCCAGGCTTACTGAGTATCCTCGTTCAGCAAAATCGCCAGCTGAGAAACGCAGCGTACGCCTTGCCGCTCTACGAACGCTCATCGCGTTCGCCAGGTATCCGTTTGGTGCGATACAGCTGGCATCGCATAACACTGCCCTTCCTCGTCTAGTCACTTGTCTCAGTACATCCATCGACGACTTATACGACCAACCTATTCCATCAAACATCCTGCCAGGCCCCTCTGAGACGAGTGGACAAGAAGCGCACGCAGTTTCCGACTCCTCTTCCGAGCTCAGCAGTATCATTTGCCAATGCGTTCACCTCATCCACACACTCGTCACAAGCCCTGACACTGCAAATCTAGCCGATATCGGCCAGAAACTCTCCATGTCATACGGTGGAAGCCAGCGATACTTGCTTGCTCTCGGAAGACTCACTTTTGTGGAGGAAGATTTGGTCATGGAGTCGGGGATCGATGAGGACACGATTGAGGCGGCGCATGAGTTACTGGAGATGAATGTAACGCCGGATGAAGGAGAGGTTGTGAGCGGTGCGTTTGTAGCGTGACGCGCAGATATATGTAGTAGATCGGTCGGGCCTCGGGAGTTTTACACTGCTTGGAATAGGAAAAATGTTTGGCGGGCGCTTAGATGGAGGGCATAGTATTTAGGAGTTGGTCATGGACACTTGATGATATCACATACATACAGGTAATGAAGACGTAAGTCTAGAGGTTGGGCAATCCGGTCGTTTTTTCACAGTGCAACCATAGACAGTTACAGAAGGGAACCGAGTGCCGCTTCAACTGTAGTGTTTTGTGGCATTAACATTAAATGGACGTTGGTCAATAAGCGGCTCGATAGAAAATTATTGGCATTGAGGACTTCTTTTCTACCGGCGGCATCCTTTTCAGTCTCAACCATGGGAGTACAAACAGATCCTCATCCAACCCTTCAACGCCATCATCACCCACCAACTCCCCGCTCAGCCGCTTTCACGACCAGTTTATTTGTTGTAAGAGACGTGGACGTGGTCCCTACATGTAGGTAAGCTTTCCAATTTCATTTGACAACACAGCCAGGAGGCGACTTACCAGTGGTTCTGGGTCAGAGAGTTGCGGTCATCCATGGTGCGCCACTTCTCCCACTTCTTGTCGCTCTTGTCGACGGACGCAGTCCAGATCTTCTGGCCCCAGATGACGTACTTGAGATTCAGCGTCTTGCGGTTCGTCATCACCCACTCGGCAATCTCCTTGCCGGAAAGAGTGGCGTCCTGAAAGAGTTATTAGGGGTTTGTGCTGGGAGTCTAAGGAGAAGACGACTTACACCGCCGTGGTCCGAGATCATCATGTCCGTGGCAAGACCGCAGCAGTGATCAGAAGAGCCCGGGCACGCGCAATCACGTACGCAACCAATCTCGCGGACACGCCCCGGAAAGGCCGCGACGATCTTCTTGGCGCCATCGACAGAGACCTTCTTGCACGCGCCGACAGCCGGGATCTTGGGCACGGCGTAGCCGCCGAAGCCGCGGGCGGCAGAGCTGCAGCACTTCATCTGGCTCGGGCCGGGGCACTGGTTAGCGACGGTGGAGCCGGCGCAGTCCGAGACCCAGCGGCAGTTGCCCTTGCCGCCGGCGCCGCACTTGGGCTTGGAGCAGCACTTGACGCCGGCCGGGTCCGCGGGGCAGGCGCCGGCGATGGTGGAGCCGCCGGCCTTGGCGCAGGCGGCCGTGGAGATGCACACGCCGGCCGCACCGCTGGGCCCGTAGCAGGGCTCGTTGGTGGCGGCGTGGGTGGCGGCGGAGAGGATTGCGAGGAGGGCTGTGGTGGTGAAGCGCATGATGGGCAATAGATATGTGCTCGAAAAGTAGTAGGGATGAAGGAAGGCCGAGTAGGACTCTTGAGTTGACGTCTCAAGGCAGCCCATGGAAGACATGCCCGGTTCTTTATATACCTGAGGTCAAGATCACCTCAGCGCTGTTTCTTTTACCGGGCCGTCGTTCTTGTTTCCCGTTTCCTGTTTCTGGTTTCTCGTATCTCGGCTTCGCACAGCTCATCTAGCTCATCGCCACCCGACCTGTCAACGTCGAGCCCACAGCATCGTGTAACCCGCCCAGGTTTCACGTAGATCGCCAGTGCGGCTAGAATCCGGCACGCCAGATACCAGAGCAGACCACGCGCCGAGGGCCAGAAGGATCGTCTTTTCAGCTGAGAAGGCCCCTGCTCCCTAGATGTCACAGATTTGCGCCGTGGCGTCGAGTATCAATGCTCCCGCCGGTGTTTCATCCCAGCTTTGATCCGCTGTTGTCGATGATTCCTTCTTTGGGGTGGGTTGTTGTGTTCATCCTGGCTAACCGAAGCTCGTGGGCCGGCAGCTGAAGCAATAGTCGTCCAACCCGCTAGCAAACGGAAAGACTGCGTCCGTCTCTTCTAAATAAAGAACATATATTTTCCCGAGAAGAACTGCATTCAGTCGTTAGCTTCTCATCAGCCAGTCACACGAGTTTTATTTTAGACCTTGAATCTCATCGCCAACCCGGTCCTGCATCGACGCCGCCATGCCCCTGGCCGGCACAACGTCCTTTCAGTGGCTTGTTTCGAAACAATGAAGTGCGGAGACATAAGCTTAATGTTACACGGCGGTCGTAGGGTAATCCGGGACCAAAATTAGGCCGGGAATGACATCATTACATCCATGATGCAGCCAGAGATCAGGATCATATGGGGTCATCGTCCATTCCCGATCATTGTGCGATTCCTGGATGAGGGGGCTCATTGAAGGGTCAGTGCCGTGCTTCAAGTTAAGCACCAGTCAAGGCAGCGGTGTCTCAATGGCTTTCCTTATTGCTCCTTTCTTGCTGGCTTTGCACTATTTATTTTGAATCGCTCACGTACGTATCTAGGAACAAGAGTTCAAATCAATCAAGTCACGACTTCATGATCGACCCATCAGAGTTAGCGAAACTCATGCCTCCAACCTACTTTGGAATTGAGCTTTACGTGATAAAACCTTGCACTCGGACCTTAAGGTTGGGACAGACTTATATGTAACAGTCATCCCTAGCAAAAAGCAGTACAACTCCTTCTTAACAAAATGTCGCCATTACATACTGGATTCTTTTCACCTCGAAAGCTTCTTCTGTTACAGCTTCAAGCACAACCTCAAAGACGTTTTATAGCAGAGCCCTCCAAAGAGCTCCACTTCCCTGACACGAGATTCTTCACATGCTCCGCAGTCATCTAGAATCAAGGCATCGATGGGTGGTCCATCGACATGGCCGTGATCCGCACTACTTACGAGCCACAGATTGATCGCCTTGATTGCCTTGGCGACCTCCCACAGATGGCTATAAAAACAGCCAGCGATTGCTGCAATACGACGGCCGCAATCTACCTCTGCAAATCTACTCCTGAGGATCCCATTCATGTCCTTCTTTACGCGCTCCATAACTGGCTATACCGGAAATGGTTCCAGCCTTACCGCAGCGACATTGAGTAGGGACAGTTCATCGCCAAGGTCATCAGACCCCAAGGAGGGGATGGGGGGCATCCGATGATGTTTGACGTGCCGCCTGAACAGTTCGTCAACATCATCACCAACTTGCATGCATGCAGTCGTCTGTAAGCGAGTCGAAGAAGCTCGCCAGTCACTCACGGAAATGGTTGCCGATCAGCACATTCTGCATCTACACTACTGTCAGAGCATAGTCGCCGGTCAAAGCGAATAGGAGCTCCAGCAGGATCAAAAGCACTTGGTTCTTCAACACCTATTTTTGGGCAGTCTTTATCCTAGTTCAAGGGCAGGACTATACCTTAGCCATTACCGATGTAGGACAGACGTCTGTTTACATTGTCTGTTCAGGGTTTGAAGACGGTCTTAGCGCCCCTATTACATTCGACTCTATCGCACAAAGTGTTGCAAGTTTCATCACAAGCCTCGATGGAGAGATCAAGGCGATCCGTACAACTATGGAGGTGGCTTTTACCTTCCTTCAGGACTTGGAGAAACGAGAGATCAAAGCTTTCGACATGCGCCCAGACCCTATCGAAGCAACTAGGGGACTACGAGCCGGCTATCTGACCACCGGTCCGTCACTCCTTCTGGAGACAAAGGCACTGGGATGGCTGGAAGGGGAGCCGTTGGAATTCTCATTCTCTCAGTGGGTGGACAAAGATATCTATCCTGAATGGACCGGTTGTGGTGCCCAGGCTGGTAGTACTATGCGTATGTTGGAGGAAAGCGCGAAAAGTTCAGTAGTCGAGGTTATGAGGATTGACTTAGCTAAAATGAATCGATCGTGAAGATTTACACAACGTTGACACATGGCTACTTTCCCGAATAGCCGAGCATACTTACCGAAACGGCCTTATTCTCCATTATACTATAATATAGGCAGGATTGGATAGGGTAGTCAGTGTCTAGGCTATGGCTAGAGTTGAAGTTGTGGAATAGATCAGCTCCAGTATATATCTTCGTACTAATGTAAAGACTTGTGCTTTTAGCTTAGTGTATATTAGGGATATGGGCGTGTGTGTTAGGCGTCTCAAGTCACACCAAGCAACGATCGTCTCAATTCCGAGTCTCATTATTTCCAGAATAGAGTGTGGATAATTACTGCGACGAATACTCAAACACGCGACGCTTGCTAGCTCAGAAACCCTTCCCGGCAGTCATCATCATATCCCGCAAGAGACAACCCAACCTTCGCGAACCCACAGAAAGAAGCCCGAGAATCATCGACCCTGTCCCATCGTCTCCCAGACGATTTATATGACTTGGAATCACCTACTTTCCGGCAGAAACGACGCGCCACATTTAACGGTACGTCGTGTAGCCATCCGTGACTCAGGGGTATCTTTCCTCCTCTCAAATCCTCATTAAATGTGTTGCACCGGGAACCAAGCATCCCTCACTGCCCCATCAGCTTCCGCATCGCATTGTTCTCCACAAGCCACGAGTTGCCCAGCTTGCTCGCGCCCGGCGTGCCCTCCAGCCGGCCCTCCATCTTGCCCATGGCCATCTGCGTCAGAAAGTCGCCCAGCATCGGCGTCGGCGAGTGCATGCCCTTCCACAACACCCGGGTCGGCATAAGCAGTGCGGCCGTGGCGGCCCGGATGAACAAGCCCGGGTCCGGGAGGTACGGCAGCACGGCCGCGTGCCCCGCGGCGTCCACAGCCGCCGGCCGTGGCGAGTAGACGCGCAGCGTGGGCATCGTCGCGCTCAGGTCCGCGAGCTCCTGCTCCGTCTCGCCCTTGACTCGGGCGAAGATGGGCGAGAAGCGGCCGGGGCTCTGCGTGGCGCCGAGGCCGGAGACGTAGACGAAGCGGAACGGCTCGGTCTCGGAGTCGGACAGCGTGGCGAAGGCCTTGGCGGCCGTGAGGGCGTAGTCCTTTGTGATCTTGACGTAGGCGTCGGCGTCGACCTTGGTTTGGCTGATGCCCAGCGCCCACACGCAGCCCTTGGCGCCCTGCAGCTGCTGCAGCACGGCCGAGTCGTACTTATCGAAGTCGCTCTGCAGGATCACGTTGATGCGCGGGTCCTTGGCGTTGTCGGCCATGTTGACGGGCCGGCGGGAGAGGATGGAGATTTTGGTGATGTCCTTGGTCTTGATCATGGCGTCGAGGACGGCCGACCCGACGAGGCCTGTTGCGCCGGTGAGGATGACGTGCATCTTGAGGTCCCAAGTTGAATTATGTCTAGAGGTATGGTGAGGCTTTATTCGTTCTCGATGCGAATATCCAAGCAAAGAAACAGGTGAGACGAGACTAATACGACAATACCCTCTTTTCGCTACCGGCGGACCCCCTTTCTATATAAACGCTCGCGACAAAAACCGCACCAACCATGCAATAGATCCATAATGCAAGGCCCCCAAGTGTACGCGGGTGTCAGCAAAAGCCGGGCCATATTTCCAGCAGGCGCGGCGCGAAGAAGCGGACTTAACGGCCCCTCCGACGCCCAAGCCCCAAATCTGACGGCGCGCAGCAGCACAGTACAACATGAATCGACGGGGGCGTCTAAGTTGCTCCGCAACTCCGCAACGGGGAAGCGGAAAACAACTGGGACCTTGGATGGAAAAAAAAGGCAGACATGACACACGTAATACCTATGGTGGCATTAGGCATTCGGTCCAGCAGATGGAGCAGCTAGCTAGTGTGACTTCATTTACTATTGGTGTCTTCGGACTCGACGCTTGTTGATGACTGCAGTTAGCTAGTCAATAGCATCAATCAAGGGAAGAGATAATGATGCTGCTGACGCTTTTTCGGATCTTTCGGATGCAGCATGTCATGCTTCGTAGGCGACGGTGGTGATGCTGAAGGTGTGGGAAGTCAAAGGTTCTAATTTTAATTCGGACTCTAACCTGAAGCTCTCGTCAAAATGCAATCATGAATGTCCGCTCAACAAACACCCAAATGCAGCCAGTCTCGCACCGAGCAAGTAAATCATACGAAAAGTCCCGGGTATTTTACCCAGCCAATATACAAAGAAATCCAGACATAGTATAGCATGATATAGACGCGCACAAAGATACCATCACTCGTGCAAATACAACATATTTACAACACCCTCACTCATAACATCACAGCAGTGGCCAAGATGAGCCCCATGACCACAAATGTGACACCGACGTTGGCTGGCCTCACACCCGCTGCACTGCTGGTTGTAGCAGTCGAGGACGGCCACACGGCCTCGACGCGGATGTTGTTGGCTGCGCTGTCTTGACTTGGGGTGTAAGTCAAGGCAGTAAAGTTGCAACCCTCCATAATGACATTGATGTCTGAGTAATGTTAGCCCCCGATCTACCAAGCGCGAAACAGCCACAATCGATCGAGTCAACTCACTATTTTTGGGATATCCAGCCACTGCAATACAACTAGTACATAGCGCGGCAACCTTGGCCACATCGAAACTCTCGTTGAGGCACACACAGTCTTCCTCCGCGCTGGCTTGGGAATACAGCTTTCCCTGCGGCTCCTGAACCCACCCCCAACTGCTCGTTGTTGGGCTCTCTGAGTCGTCGGACATGGACTTCGATGCGGCAGAATTTAGAATTGAGGTCATGAAAGAGGCGGTAGTGGCAGTCGTGGATACCGGGTTTGATGATGTTCGTTTTGGGAGTGTACTTGTGGATGATAATTGTCCCACGACAGGATTGATGCGAGTCAGAGTCGAAGTCGGCCGCAGGTCGAGCACCGTGGTTGCAGTGAGTGCGAAAGGGAAAGATGTCGGCGCCGCGACGATGACAGAGAAGCTTCTCTTCTCGAAGCTTTCGACGGCTTCGCCTGGCTTGCCTCCCACCTGTCGTGGAGCTTGCAACGGGGCATCGGCCTGAGGAGGTTCCACCGCCAACTTCGGTACCCATTCACGTCGAGCGAGGTCGTCTGGATTTCGTTTCTTTAGCCGCCGGTAGTGGACGTTGCAGTCCGTCGTCAGCTCGACGATTGGGCCGCAGATGGTGATACATTGTAGCGGAATGTCCTCTGGCGGCAAGGCATCGGCCGCCACAACGGCCATCAGGCCCGAAACCAAGGCCAGGCTTGCCTGCGCCGTCTTCATAAAGGCCACGGAATGTGTTGACTTGTTTCGTTGTGAGCGTCTGTGATATCGTCCGGCCTGGATAGACCATTCCACCACAAGTATGTGTGCCTAGTTGATCGATCGTCGACAGTCGATGCTGTTTGTTTCTTGCCAACCCACAAGTCCTCCCACCATTGAGGTAAACGAACGGCTGGGCTTCGTGCCAATGTCGAGAGCCTTACTCACAAAGAGAACCGGGAAATAAGACAGGATAGACCATGCAAAGAAGGCAACTTTCGTCTCTGAAGCACAGTCTCACCAACTCAGCGCGTAATGAGGGATGACAGGAAAACAATTCCACGCAGAGATCTACGACCTCTGGGGATCATACTGGTCTCAGCCTTCGTATGGGACGAGACGGCATCTCGCATGATGAAACGACCGAAGGGGTTGACGGTAGCTTCCGAGCAGTAGCTGTCACATCCCAGCCCCGTGCAAGCCGACAAACGGTGTCGCTGGTGTCTTAGGCGAGGGTCCGACCACGTTCAATGCTACCCCGAACGTACTCGGTAGTGCTGAATCGAGGCACGCTGGCACAGGCATAGGGCGATTCAGGGGCCGACCTGCCATTATGACGGTAGCTGCTACTTGGCTTTGTCTGCGATGCCGGCTACTTGTGGTCGTAGTGTCAAGGCTGAGACGTTGCTGATCATGCTCTGAAACAGGAACGGCTCAACCTTGCCCCTCAACTGAATTCACCACTATGTTTATTTTGGGCCGCGAGCCCTAGACTGCTAAAACGATGACGAGTATCGTCCGCCGGGATGGAATTCCTCGTGGCAGTGACAGATGTCTGACTGAAGTGGTTGCAGCGTCCACGTGGTAGAGGGGGGGAGAGTGCTGCTGGTGCCGAAAAGGATTGCGTCACGCGCATGGTCTCGTGACGAGCATCAGTTCCCTACCAAACCGGCTTCCAACACTTAACAATGTCACCATAATCCGCGGGCAAGGGGAAGTATGCGTATGATAGATTTAACTTCAATTTATTGATCTGGTATTTTCGAGCCAACTCTGACTTTGGAGATCTAATTCTATATCCAAAGACACCCTCTCTCCTACGCCTCGCATCTAGTTCATCTTTCCTCCGCGTGTCTCGTCAGCTGCGTCCATATCTTCATTTCATGCCTATTAAAACAGTAGTAATTGTTTGCCAACAGACGACACATTCATACACCCAAAAAACCCAAAATGTCGGCCGTCAAGTACCTGCCCCTTGGGCCACAATGTGGCAGTTAGAAGCGGTGCTGGCGACCAACGCTCTCGACGCGAACGCCAAGCTTGACCATCTCGCGCGAGTCGATGACACCACGGCCATCGAAGACCCATCGGGGCTTGGCCATGCTCTCGGAGATGCGGACCCAGTCGACGCGCTCCTTGGGCTTGTACTCCTCAGCGCTGCCCATACCAGTGGCGAAGCCAGTCTCCTGGCTTTCGCGCTCCTGGATGCAGTCGGGGCAGTCGTCCTCGCAGCTGGGCTCCACGTTGAAGCGGCCGATGGGATCGGACGAGGTGTGATCGCCGCGTTGAACGAGGTACTTGTGCAGGGCAAGTAGCTCGTTCTCCGAAGGTACATCTGACTTGAAGGGGCGGGGGTCATCCTTGGGG